>JAOEGS010016333.1:0-17446 GCA_025447755.1 Corythornis vintsioides
ATATATATATAAAAACTATAGTTAAAAAAAATACTGAATATTTAAGAAACACAAGGAAACTTATTTTAATGGATAGTATTCTATATGGAAATTGGCTCTTACTTTTTGCTAAACCCAAAACTGAGCCTTTAAATTTTATCCTTTTTTTAACCTTAGCAGTTTGTTCCACTCTAGGCCACATCTCAGAACAAATCATTGGTGGCAGAGCTGCACAAAACATAGGCAGAATTATCTTTTAAAATATGCATGATCACATCAGTGTTTTGATTACAAAAACAATTTCAGCAAATAGACTAAATGCAAAGAGAACAAGTGCTCAACAAGCAGCATTATCAACTGCATCATCCCAACAGCCCTTTGCAAGGGAACATGGTATAAATGCCTTAAGGGGAAGACAGATGTCTCCTCTGGTGAGCTTTGCAAATCTGCTTCATTTGCAACAGTTGTGTTCATATCTTTTGTTTGCTGACTATTGTCAGTGGTCCATAGGTGGAAGGTAAATTTCCCCTGCACCACACTCTTACAATGAGGATGCAACCCAGCGTTATCAGAAAGAACACTCCTGTGCTGATGGACTTTCCTTCTAGCTGTAAATAACAAAGAGTAGCAAGGACTTCTAACTTAAGTTTGATATTCATTATTATAGTGATAGAGGCTTAGAAATATTTTTCAGCAATAGACCTGTATGGCAGAAGTCACCCTTAACAATAGTCACCCACCTTCCCTAAGCCACTTTTGCTACAAATGGCTGAATACTACCCATGTTCTTCAGTTTCTTCAATCATGCTACTCAAAACTTGACACAAGATTTTTAAATATTTGCTCCCTTACTTAAATGATAGAGTGCCACAGATGCCTTAATTCGGAAATTAAGTGGTAGTCAAAAAAATTAAGTAGTTGTCAAAAATATGAACAAAATATATTTATTCCCACTGTAGAAAAAGCTGAATATTATATTAGAATAGATACTACAAGTGTGGCCATCTCAAAAGGTAACAGTCACAGAAGTCAGTAAAGCAGAAAGCTTCTGAAGACAACTTCACAGTAGATAAATCCCACAGCAGAAGCTCTATGCTGACTGAAACACCCCAGAACCAGGGTCAATTGAGATCTGAGATCTGGGTTACCAACAGAGGGCTTATAAAAATCAGCAATTTTAATTAAGATAATTATATTCATATATCTAATACATACACTTTTCTATTTCTCCACTTTCTGAGCTAAAATTTCAAATGAAAGGTTTAAAGTCCAATTAAGTCAGTTCTCAGTATTGTTCATGTCATTCTTTTATGAAACATACTAGGTATCTTCTTCTTGATTTGATTTTGGAAAGCACATCTACCTTATGCTCCCCTAACTCATCTTCACGTTGTAGTTGTTAAAACTGGTAAAATTGAGGAGTTAGATACTATTTCATTAGTCATACACTTCACGGGAGACTTAACAGAAAAATAAGCTTAATATTGGCATATATTAACACTAAAAGCAAGCTGATGGATAAAGAATTAAAGTCAGTCACCTTTCTTCCCAAATTAGAATGTCTTAGCTGATAAGAAAGCAATTTCTTGGTCCTAGATATTGTCTCATACTGAGAAATTAGCATATTATTGGTTTTATTATTTTAGCTTAACCACTAAATGTTTTGGTTTGGTTTTTTTTTTTTTCATGAGACAAGATCCACTGAAATTACAGCAGTTTCAGAAAACACAAGGCTGACAGGTGTAGTGACAACCAAAAATGCTACAACAGCTCGACTGCAGATTTGAATACTCCAATGCTAAAGAAATGCACACTCCAGAGAACTTTCCCACAGGACTGTTGGCAGAGGCTGACCTCTAGATCCACAGCAAAAGCCCTGCATCAAATCCTTGGTGTTGTCAATAATAAATCAATATTCAGAAAAATAAATTGCAGAAATGGAATTTAAACTAGCTGCAGTTACCATAGAAACCATCAAGACTTACACAACACTTCCTACTCTATTCCATTCTCATTCAGCATCTATGAACTCCGAGGGAGAAGCATTGTTCTTATTCCTGGGGAGACCCTGGAAATAGCCCACATCATTTCCACAGGAGATTAAAGCAATATAAACCACATCTCTTGGATTCATTTATCTCTCTCACCAAGGCCTGGGAAAGATTAAAACCAACCAAAACATTTCCCAGTAGAGGAGAGCATAATCCAGACTGAACAGTAAGTAAAAAAACATCAGCAAGAATTTCATCAGCTGTGAACAACTGCAATGAACAGATCTGTGAGGTTACACCACTGAAAGGTACATTCTCAGCATCTTTGTGTGCTGTCTCTGTACAAATGCCCTAAGACTGGGCCCTTGAGTTATTCTGACAGTTCTTATATTGGTTTACCCAGATAAGGAAAAGGAAACTTTTCTATATCTAAACTTTGTAATATCTATCTGTTTGGTATCTGTTGCCTACTAGTCCACTCCAATTTTGTAATACCTTTTGACACAGTCAATATAGTTGATTCCTTTTAAACAGGAAAAATTAATTCCTTTATAATTCCCTTTAAACAGGAAAAAATAATAATAATCCAGAAGTTCACTGATAGCAACAAACAAAAACAAATTAAAAAACCCCACCCCAAAACACACACAGACACACACACACCACACCACTTGATAAAAATCTCTTACACTGATCTCTAACAAAGTTGTCCACATTTGTAGCATCTGGTTAATAATAGTTTGGCAAGGAATAGTCCAACAATGCTAGCACAATCCAAGGTATGTCCAATATTATGTCTATACTGTCTAATCTTGCTGTCATTAATAGACAAGAAATACATGCTATGAGACACTCAGTTGCTATTATGAGAAAACAAGTGATGGGCAATTTTTCAAAAGAATTTGGCATTTCAGTATTTAGCAAATAAGTTTCCTATTCTTGTTCTTTCTGTCGCTCCACCCCCTGCCCAAAAACAAACAAAAAGAAAAAAAAGAAAACCCCACACCAAACAGAAAATGCTCTTTCAACAAAATGAAAATTATTCCTAGAGACTGAAAGAATGAAAATCTGTTTCCTAATGGTTCTCTGTTGGAATTAATACAAATACAGTCTGAGAAGCAGGGAACGGGGGACAACTCCTACCTCACAACCAAGGGCTAATAAAAGTAGAAATATTAACATATTGCACAATATCCATACTTTGGCTTTCCCTAGTTAGCTATAACATCTACATCTAAAAAAATACTGCCAACATGTCAATGACAAGCCTGTCTTTTTTTGCCACAATCCACAGCAAACACTGCTGGCAGGCTCAGACATTCAACACAAACAGGTTTTATGGCAAGTTTGAGATACTTAAAAGGACTGATTTACTTTTATTTGAAACAGAACATTTAATTGAAGTCAAAAGCAAAATATTTCAAGTTTTGAGAAATTTTAAATTTCTCTTCTCTTTGGTTATTCTTTAAATGTAATTCTTTTTGGTATCAGTAGACTAGGAAGGGAAGAGAGAGAATATTTAGTTGGTTTTTTTTTGCTTTTTTGAGTTACAGATCTCTTCCCTCTCCCACAATTACCAGTTAATTAGATGGTTTTAAGAAAATTAGTGAGGAGAAAAATCACCTCTAAGATTTCAGATCTGCTGTGTTTGTCACAGAATGGCTTAAATCATTTCACTGTCTCCCATGATCCAGATCATGAATCATGAGTAACATCCTTTACAATGAAATGCATGATACAGAAAATGTTTGGTTTTTTTTTTCAAAATAATTTTAAACTAAAAAAAAAAAAAAAACAAAACAAAAAAAAAAAAATACATCTTCAACTAATTCTACAACTCCAGTGTTGAAGATTACCTTCTGGGTTTTTTTGCCTACTAATTTGCATCTATTGTCTAGACAGAAATGCTAGATCTTGCAAGAGAATTGGGCAAATAGCCATATATTCATCTAAAAGTCCTATTTTGTACTACAACTGCATGGATGTGAAGCTATGACCTTTAAAAATAAACTTTGTCCTGTCGTTTCCATACTGTTGGTGTTTATTTTCCTCACCTGTGGGTAACCATGAAGTTTAAATATTAAAGAGGTAATTATAGGAGCAGCCACTCTATAAATATTTGTTCAAACACTCACAAAGCACCTGGACAAACTGCTGTGATACATTAGAAGTTGTTTTGTAAGGTTACTGAGGGAGAAATAAGAGCTGGAGCAGCCATGTCAAAGATACAGTGACATACTGCAGTAGGGATGGGTCCAAACACTCACTTTTAGTTACAAACAGCACTTGACATTCCACTAAGACTCACTCTGAAGAAAATGACTGTCCAGGTAAGAATAATCATAATAGTTTTTTTCAATGGGTACACAAACAAGATTGTGCTTTATACTGATGTCTGTCCAACACCCTGATAACTCATCTCCTTCTCTTGCCAAACAGACCCAGGCAGCAGTTACACAACAGCCTTCAGGTGATGGTGCTGAACTGAAGAACAATTATAACACTTTTCCAAAGTCCATTTCCAGGGGACCACTTTTAAAACCTTTCCTGTACATTCCGGATGTATAAGATGGATATAAACTCTCGTGATGTAAAAATGTACTATCATTTCTTTAGCTGCAGATATCTCACATAATTTTGATTTCACAGCACTGTAAAGTCATCAGTTCTTTCTTCTTCAAGGGGAAAAGAAAAAAAAAAAAAAACACAACAAAACTCCACGCTTTGATTCACAAATATAATAGCTGGCAGGAATAGGCAGTGTTAAGTTAGTAGGAGTTCATGAGTAAGTGATAATATTTTCAAACAATATACTTTGATAAAAATATTGACTTGACTTAGCTACATCCTCTATTTACAATAATGTGAGCATTCTCTCTAGCACAAATGTTCATTGAAGCAGTGAACCTTTAGCAAATATAACCATACAGTAAAATTTAAATGAATGGTCAATGCTCACACTGGAAATGGTGCTCCAGAAATTACATCCTATCAGTTCACATCCTGAAACTGATGAATGCTATATTAAAATAAATGTATATTGTTTTCTAAACTGAACAAAATTCACTAACAGATTTCATACAGCCCTAAGCTGTTTCTCAGATGGTTAGTCATATTGATGAGCCCAGATGTGTACAGTGCCTGCTGTTATACCTTGACAAGAATATAAATATACTCTCAGAAATATTATGAGGAAGTTAAAAAAATCCTAAAATAAATTAAGCCATCAAATGGAATTTAATAAGTTCTCTCAGAATCTTGAATAAAAATGCATAGTAAAAGGTGAGTTAGATTTTAAGTTTTGGTCTTGATTGTTGGCTTGTATTTAGGCTCACATATACCTCAGTAAAAACAACACAGCCAATTTGTCATCGCATGGCTAGTAGTGTAGGCCTTTGGTTTGGGGGGATTTCTGGCCTTGAAATTTAAACTTGAACAAGAAGCATGCCTCTAAGATTTGTCACATTTAATGCTGAAGATGTCAGGAAAACATGCAGAGGATCAATATGCCACTTTTTATAAGACAATCCATCTAGTTTATCATAAAGACATGTAGTGCTAAAAGCAACAATTGAACATGCTTTCAAGCTATTGATAAAAGCCAGCATTTAATATAACCAAATGGGCAGAAAGAATCTTTAGGGAAAAAAAATCCAATTAATACTACTGCAGAACTGAAGAAGACAGCAGCAACTGAGCCACCTCAACTTTCCACTCTAAAAGTCTTGATTAGGAAGTGTAATTTACTTACCTTTCCCTCCCCACACCCAAATAATTACTCTCTAGACCAGAAATGACTCAGAGTATAATCTCTTTCAACCAAAGTAAGCAATCAAGGACACAAATTCTGTTTGCAGTTTAACTCAAATTAGATCCAAACTCTCACTAGGATTTTCAAAAGTTTTAAATAGGATTTAAATCACTGTAGCTGTTAGTTTGTAGGACAGGCATTCCAACAAGGAAACTATTTCAGATCACATAGGAGACAGCTTTTACTGCAGTGAACTCCACAGAAAACTCTAAAATTATTATTATCCTATTGAAAAACCCACTGCATGGCAAATTCAAGCTTGTCTTTGCTTTACAGTTCTGAACACTATCTACATTTCTAGTACTGTGCTTATTGTCCAAGTTGACTTCCATTTTTGCTAGCACAATTTTGGTTCCAGACAAGAGGCCTACAGTTTTACCACGTAACATTAAATTACTTAATTCAGTCTTTGTAGCACAGTTCAAAATCACGGTGTCAAAACACTTGAAATAGGCTGCAGGGTGGACTGTAAGTCCATTTTTCTTCCTTGCTGCCTGCTTCTCTACTGCAGTGAGAATGAGCATGTTATTTTACTTCCAAAAGAGAAAATTGGAATTGACTCAGCACCAATGCAACAAAACAATCAAATACCCATAACTAATACTGGGACGCAGTGATTCTTAAAAAATGTTCTTTAAATTAAGAATATAGAAAATCACAGAAAACTTACAAGTACTCTGCCAGTTAATGTCTGGGCAGATATCATGACTCCTGCCCAATCCTTCACAGAGGTCATCCATCCCACTTCTGCTGCCACATTCTCCTCTTTTTCATCTGTTGGTTTGCAGGCCCCATCTGCCTGTGTATCTCCACCACCATTGATCTTCTGGGCCTCCTGTAAAGGAAGTATTTGGCTTAGTTTAGCAATTTAACAGTCAAAGTCAGCATCAGTTGTGTCTGAGAAAGGCTCTAAAGTCAGGCTTTCTGGATTCCCACTAGATGAAATTAAATGCCTATGTGGCCGTATCTCTTCAGGAATAACAGAAATAAACATATTCTATGAGATACCCACCTAACAACTAGGTAATAATCCTCTCCTTGATGTTACATCCTGAAAACACATATTTGGCACCAAATACTCTATATGTCCCTTCCGTATAAGCAAGCCAATTGCCAAGAGCTATGTATGCAATGATAGAGCTACGTATGAGTTTCTCAGATATACACTGAAGGACCTCTTGATGCATTAGCAATGTGTACTAGGTGTGAACATTATTCATGTACAATGTTAATTTACTATCACTAGAATTAATTACCTGAGTAAACCTTCACTGAGAATCGTAATGTAACAAGACAATAATTATCAAGTGTGAGGGGAACAAAATACACCATAGAGAATCTGCAGGGAGCTGCCATGTTATCAGTGAGCCAGTGTTTCAATGAAAGTGTTTAATATATCACAGGAATTTTTCTGTCAGTAAGTGGCTCTCCTGGAGCAGAGAACTAGAAATTAAAGAGAAGCCTCAGCTGCACTAAACTGCCTGATGAGTCACATGCCCTGGAATTCCTATCAGTCTCTCACAGCCACTGCAGCAAGCATGTCCTGCTCTGTAACTGCCTGCCATGTGCTACAGTCACGGATGCTGCACAAAAACCAAGGGAAATTACAGGAAAAGCCAGCCTGCATTGTACAGCACTTCAAACGTATCATATGCAAAGTATCAGACAGTACCATAAGCATGCCTCTGGTGACAGCATAATACTAATGACTTCCTGAATACTTGACAGGTTATGCTAAACAAGCATAAGGGAGGCAGCAAAATTCAGTGCTGAGGCAAGTACTGAGCACTTGAGCTATGCTCACAGATCTCCATTAGACCTTTGAGCACTCTACACAGACCAACAGCTTGAAAGACCTTGGTTATAGATGACTTGCCTATAGGCCACCATGCAGGAAACCAACTGCCATGAATCCCCTTTGGGGTACCCATTATACAAGCAAAGATGCTTGATGCTAGCTCATTGATTATTACTACAGTAATACTACTACACTGTCACACCCAAAACACAAAGCTGTGATGTGCACACTTAATTATAACTTAATTAGATATACATGTTGATTATAAACCAGGAAAGAGAAACCGAGTTTCTTTGGGGAGGTTGGAGTGGGTTTGGTTATTTTAGAGAGGTTTTTTGGAGCTTTGGTTGGGGATTTTTTGAGTGGGTGGAGTGACATATTAGACATTTAAATATCATATTGAGGTTTAGGCAACCTAGATGTATCTCAAAAGTCCTGGTGGCACTCAGGGGCCTCAGTGGCCTTGACTACTCTCCACCAGTGTCTCCCCCACACTCTGTGTGGCCCAGGATGCCATTTCAGTACAGCCCAGCTCCCCACTGTCCTACCCAGCTGTGGTCCCTGCCACCAGGGAGCCCCCAACCCCACAGCACCCTGACAGCTAGTGTCTTGGTGAAGATTACTTGTGCCAGTTATTTCTCTCTTCCCACCAGTCTTTTGTATCTGTTAGATCTTGTCTGTCAGATTGCAAACCCTTCACACCAGGTTTTAGTTGATGGTTCTGTGCAGAGCACAGTGCATTTTTATACTCTGTATAAGTTTCTACTGAGTCAAAGTTTTCATAGTAAAAGCAGTGCAATTATCTTCTCCTCTCAGAGATCAAATTAATCACCTAGTTCAGTCACCAGAGAAGTCAGAGCAAGGATGAAACCACAGATTTCTTGACTTTTCCACCCATTATCCTACTTCAAATCTTCAGGATTCACATTGATAAAAACATTCATAATTACAGTTTTTAGCACAGAAAGTCACTGAACAGAAAAAGGGAAAAAAGTTTGTTTTATGGAGTGAACTTAAGAGTATTAAGGCTGGAAAATTCCATTAATCATTTACACACTCCCTTACCCCCAACTTTTTGTCAATATATCAAATTAAATGATCTGTTTATTCATAATATTATAAAATGTCCTATCACTCACTAAAATAGTTGACAATTTTCTTCACTGAAGAAAAACTGTAGCTTATATATTTTCAAAAGATTCTAACATCCTACAGCTCTTTTTGCTGAATTGATTTTTGGTTGCCAATAGAATAGAGCAGTAAAACGTGACACACCTATGCAGTTATTTGATTCTCTGAAGGTACTGAAGTCTGTAATACATTTGAGCAGCTGGATATCTGCATACCAGCTGGATATCTGTATACCACTTCACCTCTATTAAAATCTCCCACTCATATTATGTCTTAATTAAAATATAAGCAAAACAATCATCCCCTGCCAAGTATCATTTGGAGTAGGATCTTATGATTAGCTACATACCAAGCCTAACTCTTGACGTTATTGTAGTTATAATTCATAAGCAGATTAGTTGCTGTTATTTAACATTTGGTTGCAGTTGGGATCTTTATTTATTTTTATCTACGTGGCTAACTTAGGAGCTTACTTAACTGGCAGTTAAGTATTAAGAAAAGTTTATTCCAAAGCCATTATGCAATTGTGCAGACATCACTAAAGGAGATTTAAAGGTTGTTTTTATTTACACTGTGTACAAATCAGTCCTGTTATTAACTGTATAGTCCTGTTTCATTGCTATTTCTTCACCTCCAAGCATTGAGTAACCAATACCACAACCTGAAAAAGGTGCTTAAAAAAAATAACCTGAGACTGATGGTGATTATTTAATTATTTACAGGCTCAGTAGCTACAAGAAAGGTAATACTATCTTTATCCACTCTGCTTACCTGTTGTTTCACAAAGTGCTGGTTATTTTAATTACTTAACGACAGGAACATTTGGATAGATTATGTGAGAAGCAGCATCTTTTATGAAATACAAATACCTATGAGGACAGGCTGAGAGAGCTGGTCTTGCTCAACCTGGAGAAGAGTCTGGGGACACCTTACTGCAGCCTATCAGTATCTCCACATGGCCTACAAGACAGCTGGGGAGGGACTCTGTAAGAAGGCCTGTAGTGATAGGATGAGGAGTAATGGTTTCAACCTGGAAGAGGATAGATTTAGATGGGAATAAAGATGAAAATTCTTCACTCTGATGGTGGTGAGACAGTGGAACAGGTTGCCCAGGAAAGCTGTGGAAGTTCCATCACTAGAAAATCTGGATTGCACGAGGAACCTTAAGCAACCTGGTCTCTTTGGAGGTGTCCCTGCCCACAGCAGGGGGTTGGAACTAGATGACTTTTATATTCCCTTCCAACCCAAACTATTCTACAATTCTATGAAATGTATTTCCTGAACTTTATGACAAAATTGAAAAGAATACATGATGAGAAGGGGTGTGCAAGAATTGGGACTCACTTTTCTACCAAGTATTTCACATGGACCTGGACCAGAAACTTCAACATTCTGCCTTATGTTTTCTCTAATAAATATTTAGATTACACAAATGTTGGGATGCTTCAACTCAGCAACCTTAAGAAATCAGACTTCAGAAAAAGACACTCAAAATGAGTTTTTGTTTTTGAAAATTAAGTCCTGCCTGCTTCACTGTGCCTCTCTCCAGAATATGTGTACAAAAACAGAACTAATGCACAGACACTTCACTTAATCCAGGGCTGCACAAAGTAAAATCAGAAAATAATGAAAACTTAAAATATCTTCCAAGAGTCATTTGCCTTTTCAGAAGTTCTACAAAAAAAAAAAAAAACAGGACACTACTAAAATAATTTGTAAGCTTTCTCTGAAATATGGTGTTGGGGGAAAAAAAAAAAAAAAAGACTTGCATCTCTTGTTAAGATATGTCAGAAACATTAAAAAACAGGCAGGTAATGTGAAGGAAAAGAACTGAGTTAAAGTCTCATGTAGCAGAGAAAAGGACTTTCGATATTCCTGCTTATCTAACATTTAACTAGTATGAAAGGCACACAAAAATAATGAAGTATCAACTGCAAAGAGAACACATGGCATTGAGTCATACCCACATCACTCTAGGGGAAGCAGTATGCTTACTTTAAGCAGATGTGTAACAGCAATACTAAAAAAAGAAAGAATATAATACTGGAGAAAGCCCAGCATTAGCCTTGGAATTCCATCCTAGAGATCATGAGGTGAGCAAGGGGCTGCCAGAATGGCAGCTGTACCTAGGCTGATGCATGCAGTATTAACACAGTAATCAAGTATAGTTTGGGGAAGTTAAAAAAGGGCTGATTTAGATCATGACAGCAACTTGCAATTTTCTCTCTATTAACTGCCCCTCAATTACCAGCACTGCATTTCTAAAGCCTACATTTTAAGAAATATATCAGATCAACAACACTTCCATACTTGCCACTCTTATATGATAGAAATCTGTGTTCATATTCCTTTCCTCTTCATTCATCTGCTTCCCTAAAGCCATTAACAGATGCTATGTGAAGAGCAATAATTTTGCGTACGAGACTGTTTATCCTTTCTGTTAGGCAGACTTCTAAAACAGCTTATTAGACTCTATCAGTAATTTAATTACATGCCCTCAGATACATCCTTTCACCATTCTGGTTACTCCAAACAGGGGTCTAAAGTTTATATAAAGCTATAATGCTACCCTGAATTCTCAGCAGATGGGCAATGTACAGTGTATGTCAAGACATCAGCTACCTACTGAGTGCCCTGCTATAGCAGATGTTCTCCATCAAATATAGTTACCATCTGTAGTCGTCTTCTTAATAGTTACTAAGAACCAATTAATCCAGTGCTAACACCAAGTAAAACAACAAAAAAAAACCTGAAGCAATTCTACTGCAGTTTGGCAAATAAAGGATTTCACTGCAATAATCGAAGCAGAGAGAATGTGAGAAATAAGTAGCTGTATGGACACTTATAAACCTCTTTGAAGACAGTCAGTAGTACAGGAAAGAGAAAAAAAAAAGGCTAAACAAATTACATGTGAGATAAGGTACTCCCTATAAACTGGCCTACTCACTGCATTTCTTTGAATATTAATTTCTCAATCAATATTAGGTTACACTGACGTCAATTATCATACTGTAGCTATGGTCTGGACTGGTTCAAAGGATAAATTATTGATAACCAGAAAAACATTATTCCTTTCAATAAATAAAAGGAAACAGAATGATCTGTGGAAGACACGGCTGATGAGATAGCCAAGCATTTCTCAATCATAAAATATTCACAAGCTATGTAACTGGATATTTGCAAATCTGGAAGGTTAAAAAAAAAAAAAAGTGTAAAATAGATTCTAAAACTTTGCTTAGTAGCTTAAGATTTGGATGGTAAGCCCCTGTGAGACAACTATTCTTTTTGCTTTCTGTCAACCTGCAGAAATCCTGAGAAACTCCTTGCCAGTCCTTACTTTTAACTAGAACCTTATTTTCTGTGCTGACCAAAGCCAAAAATCCTTCCCAGTGAAGAGTCTAGGTTCCAGGACCAAATACATTTTCTGTTTTTACAGTGACCAGCTTCTCCATTTCATTTGTGCATGCTTGCAGTAATTCTGAGAGGGTTGGGTTTTTTATGTGCCCTTCATATTTCTGGTATGGGTTACTTGCATAAAATCCCTTTTCATGTCATTGTTTTGACTGATAAAAATTACTGCAGTAGAGGAATTAATTCTAAAATCTTGACCTGATAGGCAAGGGAAGCTAGATTAGTAAAATACAGTTTTTATGATGCCACAAACAGTCTGTTAAATTCAGTGTTCCTGGGTATGCTTCTCATTTAAGAATATCAGACACAAGACACCTACATTATCTGAAATAAAATACAAAAAGGCTCAGTTCAAAGTTTAAGATTTTCTACATGTCAGTGGAGATGTTGTGAAGCAACACTTCCATGGATGTAAAGCATTGATATCTGAAGAACTGGAAACCTGGCTGAGTCATTCCCATACCAACCTAAGAACTGGGAGACATGCTGAAGTTCTTGTTCTGCCACCATTTTTTTTTAATGGGACTTAATGGAAGAGATTGCCAAGAGGGGAGCATGATTTTTGCAACGAAAAATATGTGATAAAACCAAACTAATTACAAACTTATGTTCATTCAAATGGACAAACAGGGTGGTTTTTTAAAACTTTACTCTTGGTTCAAGTTACCAACACTTTATAGCAATAGTTATGTAAGTTTGACTATAAATTCAGAAGTTTGTGTGAATAATCTATATTTTTTCATTTAAAAAAATCCTTACATTTTCCTTTGTTACTTCTGATTGTGTATCAGACCTCATTTACAGGAATAAATAACTAGTGGCCTTGTCATAAAGCTATATAACAAGTAAAATTACTATGCAATACATAAATTAAAAAGATTGAAAACAAGAAAAGTCAGTGATGTACAGAAGCATTTCTTGAAAATAGTTCACAAATTGCAAAACTAACATCTAGTCCATATCCATACATTTATTTCCCTTTTCAATAGTTAGGGAATTTCTTCATAACTTCCTTCCTGAAGACCAAATTATTATCACATTAAAATATTTCCCAAAGACCCTATTCAATTATAAAGTAGCAGACAAATGGACAAAACAAGCACTTCATTTTATTAGTGGGGACATTAAGTTAAACTCAAGGGAGATGTGTCATTGTTCTGGTCCTTAGGTACCACAGACACAGGTATATTAAACAATTATTATGCAAGTCAAAATATTAGCCTGTAACTGTCTTTTCTGTAGTTCAACTATTATATTGAGACCATTATTTAAAAATGCATTTTAAAAAGAACTTTAGAGTAGCTATGCCAGATCACTGACATTAAATAAAATGCAAATTAAATTTAAAACTAGAATATATGAAACTTTCAGAACTTTAGAAAGGAACCCTTAAAAGAAAAGCATAGAGAAGGCTAGAAAAGGTGCACAAATCTGCTATCCTCCTCATTTTGTTTCCTCCCACCTACTAAAAGGCAAATCAAAGAAAGCATATAATTGAAAATAAAACTGATACAGACATTACAATGAAACGAACACTGCCAAATTACCTACGTCCTATTGAATGATTAATCCAGGAGAAATATCTTTCTGTCACAGAGAAAACATTTTAAATCTCAATTATTCAACCAAACTTGTTACTAGCAGTAAAAACACATTAATCTTACTGTCTTCATATTTAACTCATTTTTGTGTTGCTATGTGATTCATTGCAATCCAGAAGTCTCAAAGTGCTTTGTGAATATGAGAAAAAGGTCCTAAAACATATGAAAAAAAAAAAAGTGACAACAGTGTGGAAATTACCTAAACAGTTTATCTTGATTACAGGAAGTACTTTAGCTGATTGCTTGCAATTTTGTTGTTAACATTCAGTAATACACAAAAACAAGTTTTTTAATCATCACCTCACATTTTTTACTACTGTAAGGATGAGAAATACACTGAAAAAAAATCTATTTTTTCCCTTATTTTAAGATGAGAATTACCAGTAAATCTTTTATTATCTAAATAAGAGTAGCTTTTACCAAAAACCTGTTTTCTGACAGATACATTCAACATTAAACTAAGTCTTTAGAAGGTTCCAGAAATAGAAAATTTATTTCCCTAAAAGATAGATAAAATACAACACACAAAGGAAGTATCAAACTGTTTTGACAAATAATTAAATTATCTTTCCAGCTGCATACTACTCTCCATCCTGCTCAACTATAGGAGACTTCTATCTTTTAGAAAACAGTGCACTTGCTTTCATTTTTTTTCATAATATTTTCTAGCTAATGATACAAGAGGTACCCAAGAGAAAGCAACGTGGACTGGCTTGTACTGGAAATTCTTTCCCTCTTCTGCGTGTTATGGAGTAATAGCACAGCAAGCACCACTAAGTAAAACTGGTGCTCAGAACCAACCCAAGAATCACAAGGATTCCATGGAATAGAAATGGCATCAGCTTAAGGAAGAGTCTCTAAGCCCAAGGTACCATAACTACTCTAAAACATACTCCTTGCATCAAGGAACTACTCCCTTGACTGATAGGACACCCTAGAAAATTTAGTGAGAGTAATTCTAGGTCTTATTTCGATTCAAGTCAAACATTTCCACATGATAGGAATGGGCTTTAACAAGGTTTCTACAATAGTTGAAATAACAATTATTTATATTGTGTGGGAGTACAGGTAACCTTCTTTAATGCCGAGTCTGTTAAATAGAATTTATTTATACTTTTACAAAAAGATTTATTATTTTTTTCAGGTTTTAGAGGTAATGGGATAAAAGAAGCAGAGAGAGGGGCAGAGGGACAAAAATAACTGAGAGGCTCACTAATATATCATAAAACACATGGATCAATGATGATTTTAAGGATGCTGGAGAATCATTCTTACGTGCCAAACTGCACAAACCAGTCATCTTTAAGGCTTTCTTTTGGTTCAAGGGTAGTATATAATATTTACACTCGTATTGAAATTATAAAGGAAATGCCAATAAATTCAAGGCAACTCTGTAGAATATAAAGTTCTATTGAAGTCCTTACTAACGTAGAAAATTAAGTTTCAGTGTGCAGCAGATAATATTTGAAGAGCAAGCAGGTCAGCCAATAAGTAATTAAAAATATTAATAGCACACAACACTTCTCACCTCAGAGATTACAGTCGAAAGGAAGCTTTCAGACTGGAAGAACTTAGCATGGTTACTTTGAAATAATCTGAAAGTAAACATTTTACCCTACAGGATCAGTTATATCACATTGTAAGAAGTGCACAAGCACTGTTATTAGAATAGCTATGACCTCATTCATTACCCACTGCTATGGAAACAATTCTGTTGTAATCTGAACCTCATGAATCCCTTGCAAAATTATTAAGTAGTTTTTAAACCTAAAAGAGGAAAAAAAACCTTGTAGATTAATTTGGTTTAGGCGACAAATTCTTTTGGTTCACTTCCCAGACACTAAATATCTGCATCCAAATTATCCTAAATCAGTACTTTAGACTACAAACACCACAGCTGGTACATTTATGATGCAAAAAATCATACACAGTTCCTGCAAGCTCATAGATACTGACTGAAATCTAAGGCAGAGAAAAGAGGAAAGCTAAATTTTTATTTGACTTGCATATTGTAGCTCCATTCGTTCTTATTTATGCCATATAGAATGAGAATAAGCTCTGGGAATTATGTTTTACTTTCTTAACCATGTAATTTTAAATAATAGGAACAACTTTAGCACAGAGATCACCTCCTCCTCTGCGGGTGTACCAGTGATGTACTGCTAGGGATTGATGTGTGACTGTGACATTGAACATAGGCATTGTTGGCTCAGAAGCTGGACTACTAAAAAAATAAAGATATCTTCAAAGGAGCAAAAGAAGTTGACAATGATAATTAATAAATTTAATCCTACTAAAGAAACTTCAATCTTGAAAAGAAATGGAACTCAACTATGCCATTTGTTTCTACCTTGCAATTTTGTGATAATATGGTAACTTCATCACAGAGCCTAGAACAGCAGCATTTTTTTCTTTTAAATTTTACATAAATTATTCTTGTAAAAAGTTTGCAGTAGCATAAAGATCAAATAGGTCAAAGCAGGCTGTCACACATATCACTCTCTGCAAGCTGTGTTTTACAGAACCTGCTTATCATTTGAAGCTTTAGAATCTTTCTGCATGTACAGTGCTGCAAAATTACCTCACACAGATTCCCAAGAGACATGTATCCCCTACAGTTTAGCTGTGAATGAGATCCACAGACTATCACACACAAGTATCAAAGTTGAAAATTTACCTTCACTACTACTTCAAAGAAAAAAGGACTTAATTAAACTCTAAAAAGAAAAAACAAGTTAATGACTCATACATCAGGAATTCACATCTTCCAATTATCTGACTCTAGCTTGTTCAGTAACAACACATTGAAGTAACACATATAACTAGATGATGCATTTTACAAGTACACTTGGAAAAATAAATGTATGTCTATTTCAGAGTGAAAAAAAATCATGAACTGTAAGATCAGCTTCATTTTCTAGTTTAGAAGTATAAATTTTGCCTTCACAAACTAGTTTAGAAGGAGAAATAGGATATATAGGTTACAAAAGCGTAAGTCATATGTAACACGATTCCCAACTTGTCTTCAGCTCTGAGTATTCAAGGTTATTTTTCTTCCTGGTCACTCTCTAAATCTTCACTGTCACAACAGGTGTACTGTGCATAATTCAGGTGCTTTATTTTAAGGCTTATATAATACTTTTATTACTCTATATACCAAAAGTGATCTAAGATACTTCCATAGTTTTACTTTTGATTCCTGATGATGCCCACATTAGCAACAATTACTGCCATGTTTTGCTAGCTAAAAGTTGGTCCTTCCCCTAACTTGAAAAGGATTTCCACTGAATAAAATCAACTTCCTGTGAAGAAAAGTTGTTCCTTAACACTGAGCCATATATCAGACTTTTGTACTGTGCTCTTTTAATATTACTTGGCTATTTTAAAGGATGCTCTCTGGAAACAGTTTGCTTGTTATTGTCTGAAAACAAAGCTGTAAAAATTAAAATGAAAAAAGTCACTATAATTAAAAAATGATACCTTAATTCAGTTTTTTTTTGAGAACTCAAAAATTATAAACCAATTTTCTTTTATAGAAATCATAAGCACTGACTGTCATGGATGGCTACATCCTTTTTAGGAAGGACAGACTAGCAAATCTAGGTGGTGGAGTTGCTGTCTATGTGAGAGAGCAATTAAAATGTATAGAGCTCTGCCTGGGGGACAATGAGGAGCAGGTTGAAAGCTTGTGGGTAAAGATCAAAGGTGAGACTAATATGGCAGA
>JAOEGS010016334.1:0-34900 GCA_025447755.1 Corythornis vintsioides
TATATAGCTAATAAATATTTAATATTAATAACTGATATCAACAAAGAACTGATTTGCTTCTTGGTCTTTTACACAAAGCAGCTTCTGGTGTTTTAGTGTGTCTCAATTCCTTGCCAGGGATCTGAGGGAAAACAAGGTCCTCCAGGCATGAAAGGCTATGTGGGAGCACCGGTAAGTCCTGGATCTTGTTCAGCTTCTAACACTCCAGAAACTTCCTTGCTTTACTTTTTCTGTGTGTTCTGACCCACCTAGATGATTATTAATATTTATTATTATTATTATTAAACATAAGTATGGGGCACATCTGGTCACTTAGCTGTGTTATGTTCAAATACTGAATATTTTCTTGCCTTCATTCAGTTTCTTTTGACTTCTCTGAGTGAGAACAGACCTGTAGGCAGTAGAGAGATGGCAGCAGAAATGAGTTGATCACCAAGAAAACAGTGGGTGATTCTGAACCTCCCTTGAATGAATGGCCAGCCAGAGCAGAATAAATCAGATGCTGTCGAGTTAACATCTCCATCTTGTGTTTTCACCTTGGGAATGCTGGAGGCAGCCTTTGGTGCCTGCTTTTGCTGAGGTTTAGTGATCTGACTGTACATCATCAATGTTTTAGTGGCATTTGAGATGTGCTCACACACTGAAAAACTTCCCTGTGCTGCCTGAGGACTTTACAACTCGTTGCAAAAGAGATGGAGATGTCATTGAGATGGAGAGATGGAGAAGGACTGGACAGTTTGCTCACAGTCAACCATGAAATCTGCATTTCTTATTCTCCTAAGAATTATCTAAGCCATCCTATGGGCCAAATAAAGCCAGGCATGTAGTTCTCATGAGCTTGGAGGTCAGCCTCCACTACACTGAAGTTTAAATATGAATCTGTTAGTAGAATAAGAAGCATTTTAAGCTTTGGAAGCTTTAGAAAGGCCACTATTACCTGAGCATATTTGTCTGCCTGTAGCCATTGGCTGCTACAATACAGATAAAATACAAGGTGCTTCCCCTGCCAAGGGAAGGTTGGATCTCCTCCTGCCCATCAAACCTGCATTAGCATTGCTGCCTTTCCTCAAACTAAGCCTCAGCAAATGGCCCTGGTCTACCTGGGAGGAGAGGAACTGCTCCAGATGAAACACTGGCATTGGATTCACAGCACAAATATGTGCTTGGGCCTCCTGGACAAGGATTATCCATCATTTCTTTGCCAGGTCTCAGAGGTACCTGCTGGCTGCATCCAAAACCACCAGGAATGAGCATTTTTGCTTGTTTACACATTAGGTTTTTCCATCAGTATTGTCCTCTACTGAAGTCCTTGTTGTTTAGGAGCAACATGAAAAATGCAGAGCACTGGTTGTTCTCCAGCCCATCTGCAGCTGTGCTGTGTTCCCTGTCCCCCCACACTGCTCTTGGCAGGAGGAGCTCCTGTCTGGGGGTAAGATACAATCACAGATGTTCTTTGGCCCACAGGTCACCTCTACCCTGTGAGTCTGCTTGGACCATGCCCGTGGCCAACTCTGAGGACTGGCAACACAAAATACTCTTGAGGGTCACTTGGATGGGCTGTGCAGAGATGCAGAGTGTTCTGGGGAATAACTGCAGAAGGTCACTGACTCTGCTCAGACTGGGCTTTGTTAAAACCCTTTTCTTTTCAATTGTAGGGTCTCCAAGGAGAAAGAGGAGAAAAGGGAACCAGAGGAGACAAGGTATTGCTGCTTGCTGGGAAAAGCCAGGCTGCTGGTTGCACTCAGGTTGGGTGGGTTGCCAGACCAGCAGCTCCAGAGGGTGAATGATGATTGAGTTTCCTCATTGCCCTCCACCTCCTGCTGCTGTCTTGGAATGACCTCCCACGAGAGTGCAGGAGGACATTCTGTGGCCTGCTAAACACACATCTAGGGATCTAAAGTCTGTGTGTAACCAGGAATGAAGGAAGCAGAGGAGGGATGGGGTAAAAGGAGGAGGTGTAGCAGGGTCTCCATGCTGTGTGCACCACCTGAGAGGTGTAAATGAGCACTGAGCAGATCTGCACCAGCATTTCCACAGCTCACTGCAGTTGCACTTGCTGAGGGGAGCCAAACTCTGACATTTCTGTCCTCTCCCATCACCATAAGCTCACTTTTTGATGAGGATCATGTTAGAGGCTTTGTCCAACTGGTGGTGCTTCCAAGTTCTCTGCTCCCTCCTGTCAGGGAATAGCTGTTTTACACACTCTCTGGGATTTTAATCCTTTTTTTTTTTTCATTCTAGCTCCCTAGAAATGCCTCCAAAAATGCAATTAGCTGCCTGTGCAAGTGGGTGCTGGTTCCCCCTTGCCCAGACAGGCAGTGGGAGATGGGGCATCACCAGGCTCTGCTGCTAGAAAGCTGGATTTGATCTCCCTCCTGCTTTTGCCTCAGCCCTCTGCAGTGTGTTGTGTCTAGCTGCTTTTCTGGAGGCCAGCTTGTCTAATCTGCTGGAATATTTGGCTCCTGGAAGAAAATCCATCTTTCTGCCATCACTATGATGGGAGAGGAAGCTGGAGCTGTGTGTGGGCAGGCAGCTGACTAAGCTAGAGGAAGATTCAAGTGAGGAAGAAATGAATTGGGTTTTGTTTCATTAAAAGCCTATGCACAATTAGAGCTCCCTTTTTTTTTCTTTTTTTTTTTCTTTCCCCTGGAGCAGCCAGATCTCTGCTGCAGCAATTACACTTGGATTTTTTGTTGTTTTCCCAAGGTTTTCATGATGGCCTCAGAGCACCCACTGCTGTAGCTGCTCCCAGTCAGCACCACTGTGAAATCAGTGGGTGTAACATCATCGGGCCAAATATTTTCTTGTCTGCTCTTCAGCCTGTAACTTGAACACTGACACCTACACAACCTGTGCCTGAGGAGAAAAGTGGGTTTTTTTAGAGCAGATGAGAGCAGTAGTCCACAAGCTGAGTGGATTTGATCCATCAAATCTGCACCCTATTATCCAAAAAAAAAAAGCTGAATATTCCATCCTAATTCTTGCTGCTGCATTCTTCTATCCTGAGACCTCTCATGGAAGCACCTCCCTGCCCACATCAGCCATGCCAGTGTGTGCTGCTTGGCATGTTCACTTGGCATGTCATCTGGGTGATGCTGCTCTGGCAGGGGGTTGCACTCCATCATCTCCAGAGCTCCCTTCCAACCCCTGCCATTCTCTAACCCTTCACCATTTTATTCCACTGCATAAAAGCAGTAAGACCAGTAGAGCACAGCAGGAGAAAATGGAGTTTTCAAGTGAAAATTTAAGAGCAAAACTTTTATTGTGCTTGTTCTTTGGAAAAAAAAATAACCAACCAAACACCAAACTTTCTCTGAATAGCATTTTATAGAATGGACAAAATAATAATAATAAAAAATTCTAGTGAGTGATTTTTCTGAACAACTAACAGCTCAGTTGTTTGGAGGCTTTTCCAGCAGCTTTATTGTACACATGTGTATAAATAACACACTTTGCCTTTCCCAGCTCCCCCCAGCACTGCCACTGGTGTGTTTTGGCAGCTGAAGCAGCATGTGTGAAGTGCTCAGTGCTGCAGTGTGTGGATGTGAGGAATTCTCCTGAGAATACACTGCCCATTTTGTCAGCAATCCACCAGCCTGCTGCTTGCTGCAAAGTCTCAAATTCAGGATATTCAGAGTCAAATGAGGTGGAAACAAGAAGCAAGTAGGTCTGGGTGACCTACACTGGGTCACAGCTGCTTTCTATAGAGAACAAGTCTCCTGATTTCTTGCCTTTAATAGATTATTCTGAAATATCATCTGTGTTACAAGACTGATTGACTTTCTAAAGGGGAAATAAGAAATAATTTGATTTGCCAATCCATTTCTGACTGGCTGAATCGATGGAGTTTTCAAAAGGAGCTAATTCAATCCAGCATCAGACATGTGGGTTTGCAGACAACAGAGGTCAGAGATGCTGGGGGATAATACTTGAAATTAAAAATTCTGAAACATTAAAGAAAAAAATGAGTAAACCATATATTTGTAATTTCAGAATATGGGGGTTTTTTTACATATTTATGTTAACCATGGCACTGTGTGTATATTTCATATTTATATTCAGTTGCTTTGTGGACTGGCCAACTCTGAAGACATATTAGAGGAGCAGATTAATTGTTGCCCTGGCATCCCCAGGTGGAAAAGGAAAGGTTTTTCTGCTGGACTGTGGAGTTATTGTTTTTCCAAGAGCTATTCTGGGTGCAGTGAGTCCAATTTACATGAACCCACTTCAGCAGGCAGAGGAAAGCTCAGCTGGTCATGCTGACTTCTCCAGAGGGCCAAGTGTCAGCAAAGCTGGAGAGGATAAAAGTTCCCCACTTGCTTCACCTCCTTGGTGCTGAACAGAGGCTCCTAGAAACTTTTTGGAGTACACATGGGGACTTTGGGCAGTGTCTTTGTTGGGTTCTTTGGTTTTCTGTCTTGAATCCTTCCTCTGGGAGCAGAGAACATGGGCATCTTGCTGGATGGTGACTTCAGCATCACAGAGTTGAGTTACAGTGGCTCCTGCTCTTCTTTCCCCAGGGAGAACGAGGCCTGGATGGGTTCCCTGGAAAGCCAGGTGTGGAGGGGATACAGGTAAGTGACAAATACTCCAGGGCTGAGGTTTGCCTTTGGAGTAAAAAGAATTTGTTTCTAAAGTTGTGACTTGCCCTGCATGGCTGCTGAGTCAGGGCAGTACCCCTCTGCAACAGCAGTTTTTTCCTCCTCCTTCCAAGGATCTTTGGCACAGCATTCTTCTGTCTGCTTGGTGTTCAGCTGCAATGCAATACACACTTAAACTTACACCAGTTCCTTCAGCATGATAGATTAGATGCTTGACTTAAGTTTCCTTCAAAACCTAAGCAAGCACAGCTAAAAATGCAGTTTTTAAGACTGATTTTAAAAAACCTTTGCTTTCCCTTCCATAACATAAACAGGGAGGTCTGGATTGAATATATTGGTGCTGTTTTTCTATTGGAACAGTTTACATTTTTAAGATGAAAGCAGCAAATTGTCTGAAATATCAGTCCAGTGCAGCTGATGAGACAGATAATGCTTTGGCTGAAGCTGCTATCTGTAGATCCCACAAGACTGTTTCCATTATTCAGGATCTGATACCTAATGAGAAGCATCCTTTCTTTCCAAACATCTTCTGGTCTACACAGCAAAGTTACAAAGTGAGAAGCCAGAGGCTAGAAAGTGATCTGCCAAAAGCCATGCAGCTCCTCATTGCCAGCCTTGAGCTGGAAGCCTCCAGGCTGCTATGTCTGCATTCTATTCTCTAGCCAATGTTTTTCCCCTCTCTGGAAAGGATTAAGGGAGGCTTTTTTGTTGCAGAGGTGGAGGAGCTGGATGTGGAATCCTTGGGGTAGTTCATCTTCAGGTCCTGAAGGGAGACATAGGATCTGAGCTGAACAGTGCTTTACAAGTTGCTGCCTGAGCACTTTGCACTCAACTCTTGCAGAGTTTCAACTTGATTTTCTGGGGAAGTCTTTTTCTTTCCCTATCAGACACATCTTCTGTATTTAGCAGGGTATAGTGTCATTAGCAGCCTTAATCTTTGTGGCATCTGCTTCTTCCTCTCAGTGAGGTGACAGACTTTCTTCTACTAAATGTTCTTCTGCTTCTCCACTGGGGATTGGACAGCCAACACTTGTTCTCTGCTCCTCAGCCACAGTTTACCCTCTACCAAGAAATATTGGTCTAGTGAAGTGTTTATCCTTGTAAGATGGAAGTGTTTTCCACTGGAATCATGATGAACTGTGTTCACTATGCCCATAACATGGTTTCCAGGACCTTGCAGCAGCTGAAGTGAGAAATGGCAGAGGGATGAGAAGTTGGACACTGATTGTTTTCTGCTTCTAAGGAACAATTTCTCCCAGTGACACTCTATTACAGAAGTTGGCTTTTGCTGAAGCTTGTTGTGGCCTTTTTTCATGGCTAGGCACCTAGCAGTGGGCAAATCCTCATGCCTGAGTTTTATCCCATGTTTTTTGCTTGACACTGATGTATCTGTGAGCTGAAATCCTTCCAAAGCAGCTGAAATTGGATTGTTATCATGGCTGCTCTGGCATCTCCATCCTTATTCCCCTTCCTCTCTAAGCAGCAGAGACAAAACAGCCTCATGTTGTATTAACTCCCACCCCAGTGCAGTGGGACATAACTGCTGCTGCTACCCAAACCTGCAGCCTTATCTTTCTCCTGTACCTTAAAGCAGTGGCAATTGATGCCATTTTGAGATAGAAACCAAAGATTTTTCTCTGTTTTACTTGTTTATAGGGCCCTGCTGGCAGCCCAGGCCCTCCAGGTGCCAGTGGGATCAAAGGAGAAAAGGTGAGTTGGAATGGGATGCCTGGAAGGTGTTTGGACACACAATATTTCACTTTTCTGGGTGTTAAATCATGTCTGCTTAGAGCTCCTCTGCTCTTAGTTCATAGTGGGAATAGGAGGTAGAGAGGATTTGGCTCAGGAAATCTTCCTCACCTATGAAAGGTGGGTAGCAATGTCACTATTTTCACATAATGTCACTTTTCTGGCCCAGGAGATAGAGAATTGTCTCATAAAATGCCTATCAAACAATCCCAGCCTTCTGCAAAATAATTATTCACTTCTCTCAGCAGCAATGTGGACCTCATTATTTTAGAGTTGTTTATTTTCAGGGCAGCCTTCTGTCTCCTTAGAGGTGATGTTGGTTTTGGTGTCAATGCTGGGGAATGAGCAAATTGCATTCCTACTTCTGGATTCTCCTTTTCTTCTCCAGATAAGGCAGTGAAGCCTTACCCAAGCCTGCAGAGATTAGAAATAAACCTCTTTCCCATTCAGATTCTTCCACTAAAAACACAAACAGCAATTCCAAGAGGACAGAAGATGAAAGGGGTGTTGGGTCACTCAGAGACCTGCATGAGTAAATGGAGTGTGAGAGAAGCTGTGTGATCATTTTGGTGTTAGGCCATAGCTAAAGGCTCTACCTTCTGCATGTTTAGTCTTAAACCCTAATAAATGGTGGACACTGCTGGAGAAAAATTGTCTGGAGCAAATGGGCAGCTGAGATGGCAAAAAAAAAAACCCATGTGAAGAGGGTGTCCTGCAAACACAGAGTGATTCTGATTCTGCTCTGTAAAATGACTTGGAGAAAATGAGACCATTTCTCAATATGCTTTTTGCAAGGGTTTTTTGGTTTGTTTTTTCTTGCTCCTTACCAACCAAAAGCCCTCTGGCCCCTAGATATCCATCCTGCAGCCTCTGAGCATCAATCAGGTTTATTCTGTGGCACGTGTACACCACTTAGAAGCATTTGGAAGCTCATATTTACTGGTTCATCCAGCATGCCATTCATTTTCAGCCACTAAATGGCATTCAAATAAATGTAGAACATCAGAGCAGCACAGAACACAAGCAGCTCCTGCATCTATTTATCTGCAGGGCAGAGAAACCAGAGTTAATTGGGAATGCATGTGCAGATCTATTCATTCTGGGGTGGTATTGAAAATCAGAATGTACAACAGCAGCTGGAAAGATGCTCAGAGGCTTGGTTTTGGTTTGTGCTCTGTCATGTCTCGTGCTGTGTTCTCTGGTACTTGGTTTTGTCACTTCTTTCATGTTTCCCTGCAGGGAGAACCAGGACTTCCAGGATTGCCTGGCTCTTTTGTAAGGATTCTTTTCTTTTTATTAGTTTTTTCAGACTTTGTAGGGATTCTTGCATGAGAAGGTGGAAGCTGGAGGTGGGAGGACTGCAGTAAATAAGAGATGGTGTTAAAAAGTGGTTTAAAAAAAAATAAAAATCAAGTTTAAGGCAGTGAAAAGATTTGATGAAGGCAAGTGATGGGTTCCAACAAGGAAGTGATTTTGAGAAGTGAAGATCAGGATGTGAAGAGGCAGTGGGAACATTGCCCCAGGTGCTTCAGAGAGAGCAAAACAGGATTGCCTGGTTTCTGGGGCAGTTGTTTAGGGCCCAGGGGAGTCTGGAATATGGAGCCTGTGGAAGTTCAGAAGTGAGTTGTATTGCTGAGTGCCTTTGGCATGGGCTGGATGCAACAGCTGAGAGGGGAGAAGAGGAAAAAGGACATTTCTGAGGAGGGGGAATGGCCTTTCTTTGCATTCTAGCTGCAAAAACCCTGGTGGAACAGGACACAACCAGGAGCTGGTGTGCTGAGATCAGGAAAGATCTTGGCCACTGGTGGGTCTGTCTGGGAGCTGCCTGGCATTGGCTTTATCAGACACAGGGAGCAGCTTCTAGTAACCCCTCTACTAGCAGAACCCTGCTACACAAACCAAAGACTATAAAAATTAGGATTAAGATTAGTAAACAACACTCTTGGACTATTGGTGGAAAGCAAGAAAGGGTCACTGAGACCAGCACAGTGAACTGAGGACAGACAGGGTGCTGAAGACAAGAATGAGAAGCTCTCTGGTCATTATGAGGAAGGCAGGAGGCATTTTTCTTACCCAGAATATGGTAGAAAGCAAAGGAGGGAGAAAGAAAGAGCTCTTTTTTCTCCTTTGTGACTCTGCATTCTCATTTCAGGTGCCTACTGAAGGCCTAAAAGGAGACCAAGTAAGAGAGATTCAATATCTATTCTGCTGCTGCAAGGATGTTTTTCTGTCATTCAATTGCCTGTTAGATGAGATTTTGACTTGAAAATAAAAAAGCTTGAAAATTTCAGGTGAAGAGAAGCACTGTGCATGAGAATTCCCAATTGTAGAGTCTGCTCTGGGCTCTTTTGCATCCAAGGAAATGTTAATCTGAAAGTTAAACTGTGTTTTTTCTTCTGGGATGGGCTCTGAACACAACTTGTCTGGGCACTCAGGCAGGGGAGAGACACCCATTGCTTCAGTCTCTGAGTCCTACCTGGAAATCAAACCTGGTGTCATTTTGATTTTCTATTGGTAGGTGCATAATTTGAACATAATATCAAGATAAACATGATGTAAGTGCAGCCAGAAAGCCCTGCACAGCCTCAGCAGAGGTGCCAGGGGAAGCTGCTTGTGCAAAACCTGCTTTTCTCCTTCACCCAACCCCAACCCAAGTGTTTTAGTGGAATATCCAGCTTAACCCAGTGTGTTTAGTAGAGTTACTGGCAAGAGGCAGTGATGGATGAGAGCCTGCTGGGTGTGGGTGGAGCAGTGTGTGGTGGCCATTCCAGTAGCTGCTGGGTTAAGGAGAAAACCAGCTGGTCTCTGCACTGCTTCCTTGGATCTAGGAGGAAAGGGGTGGGGTAGGTCCTGCAGAGATGGCCAGTGGGGGTGATGTGGCCATAGGGTTTTTCATAGAGAGATTTTAACACTGGGGGTTGGTTTGTTCTTTTAATTTCTGTAGGGAGAGCCTGGGCCACGAGGACCACAAGGCCAACCTGGACTTCCAGGACCTCCAGTAAGTTGTTTCACCACTTCCCACTCCAGAAACTGAAACTCAGGCTGATGTGAGGTTTACATTCCACATCTTACACAATATTCAGGCACTACATTCTTAAGCAGAACCCCCAGCCTCTATTTTCTGCAGTGCTGCCAGGAGTTCTGCTGTGGGTGGCCACCAGACACAGGGAGGTGGCACCTCATGATGGTCAGAGAGCTTGCTGGGAGAGGCTTGGTTTCATGCCACGAGGTGTCAACTGCAGTATTTTGTGGATGAAAAGTTTGTGTTTCAATGCAGTTTTCTGGCAACAATTCAGACATGCCAGCATTCTGACTTTTGAATGAATTCTAGTTTATTCTAATTCTATTTTACAAGGCAGCTCTGCAGGACATCCCAGTCCAGTCTGTCACTGCTGCCTCATTTGCAGATACTCTGTCTTTCCTCATTTGTTGAGTTGCTTTTTGTGTTTCACTGTTGATTGAGTTTTGTCACACTGATGGCATTGGGAAGATGCCTTCCTTAGGTAAATCTGGTTTTAATTATGTCATTTAAATGTAGCTGTGTGCTCTGCATTTAATCAGGGCATTGTCACTTCTCTCTATCCTGTTTTCTCATTCTCTTCTGCTCCCAGGACAACATAATTATCAGGTAAGAGTTTTCTAGGTAGCTGTGCAGTAATGGTAGCACAAAGCAGCTAGGACATGCTTATATAGTTCATTATTTTCTTCTTACTCAGTTAACCTTCTGAAACTTTTCACTTTTCAAGGGAGAGGCTGGTCTGGAAGGCAAACCTGGAGTCCCTGGATTACCAGGTCAGAGGGTGAGTTGCTGTTTTCACTTAATGTAATTCTCAAGAGGCTGGGGATGGGTTTGTTCAATCAGGTTTGGTGCTTTGAGTTATTTTACTTACACTTGTCTAATTATTTCAGCCTCCTGGAGACCCAGATCCTTTCCTCTATTCCTTCTTTATGGTCCAGAAACTTGCAGTACCTCTTGGAGTCCCCAGGTTGTGGGACCTTAGGAAAGATTCTTTCCTTTCTTCTGTTCTCCTGTCTTTATGTCTGAGCTAACAAGAGGATTCTTTCTGTGACTCTGAGTGTGTAGAGCAACTGCTAATACAGAAAGTTGAAAGTTCAGAGAAATGCTGTTGTTGTGGGAGTCAATTAAACACAGGCACTTGCAATACTGAATATTTTCTGTTCTCTTTGGGCTCTAATCAAATAGAAGCTCCCACAAAATGGGACCTGGGGTGCCATTCTCCACCAAGAACTTAGTTCCCTCTTGTTCAATACAAGACTGGGTTTTTTCCTCAGAGAAATGTCCTGAAATATTCAACTACTGATAAGAAGCAGATTTCATAGTGGGCCTGAAATGATTCCAAGCATGCTCTGGACCTGCCTTTCCTTGCTTCAGCCCATTGCCATGAAGAGCATCTCTGCAGTTGAGATCTCATTTGGTTGACCAAAGGCAGTCCCTTCAGTCTCAGTACTGCTGTTTTGTGAGCTTTTTTTTCACTTAATCACAGAGCCTTGATCACAGTTGAATGGAAAGAGAAGATTGTGGAGGTTTCCTGTCATGCTTTACACCAGTGCCAGTGAAAGAGAGGTGTGGGAAGGGTGCCTGTGGGCATGGGAGGGTTGTGAGCAGACAGCCCAGGGAAGAAATCTACACCTTGGCAGGAGGTTTTTTACAGCCATTCCATTGAATTGCATGGTATTAAATTGAGCTGTAAGTGTGGCTTGTAGGAATCCTCTCCTTGGGAAGGTGAGGCATCCAGTCTCCTGGCAGGGCCACGTGGAAAAGGGCATTTCCTCACTTTACATCTGCTTTTCCAGTCTTCAGAACAAAAAAAACCCACCACCTTATCACTTCAGCAACTAACTGTGCTGTGCTTTACTTGCCAAGTTGTCCTGCTTTTAAAGCCTGCTGTGAAAGGTTGTTTCTGGAGGAAGATGAATAGAGGATATTATCTGGGGAAAGGACAGTGATCTGTCAGGGTCTGCAGCAGGACCAAAAAAATGCTCTTGCTAATGATCATTTGATTAGAGATGTCATTTGATCCACACTGTCTTCAAATGTGTCCCTAGCCTCTGCTGTGTCTAGCTAGTTACACTTCTCCTAAGGGGCTTTATTAGTCACCAGGCATTTTAGGTGGATAGTTGGTTGGGTTTTTTTTAATTAAAGGCCATTATTCAAAGCCTGAATACGTGAGATGAATCAAAGTCCTGGGCTTGATGGATCTCCATGGATAAGCTACATGTGGGAGACAGCAGAGATTAGCAGATATTACTGATCCACCATTAGCACAGCTCTTGACAAAGCACAGACATAAATTCAGGGATTAATTACCATCTTATGGAAACTTGACTGCAGAAAACAAGTATTTCTCTAGAACTTAAAATGCCACGAGCAGAAATCTCCTCAAATACTTGAGTCTAGTTTTAAATGAGGAGGTGCAGGCAGGTTCTGAAGGCACAGAATGCTGGTTTTGAGGACATGGACAGGATCACTTTGCTTCAGTTTCATTTGTGGCTCCAGCTTGTAGGAAGATTTCTCCTGTTGACTGGATATTGGGAAAAAAATCTTCACTCAAAGGCTTGTCAGGCACTGGGACAGGCTGCCCTGGGAGCAGTGGAGTCACCATCCTGGAGGGGTTCAAAAGATGCTTAGGTTTAGTGGTGGACTGGGCAGTGTTAGGTTTAGAGTTAGACTTATCTTAAGGATCTTTTCCAAACCTAAATGATTCTGTGAGTCCAAACTATTTTATGATTCTATTCTAAGACACATCTCTTCACCTCTGCTCCTGAGAACTTGGTTCCTGAGGTACTTTAGAAATGTTCTGCACTAATATCTTCTAACACACAGGACAGACAACAGTGCCAGGTTGACTTCAGGACCCTTCCAAGTAGCCTGTTGCACAGGAGCTGATGTAAAGCTGTTTTGCAGTGAGATTCCACTTCATTTTGGTGTCATGGTCCTCAAGCAAGGTATAAATGAAGTGGAAACGTGCAGAGAGTCCCTGTCCTGATGTGTCAGGGAGTAAGAACTCCATTAGTTGGAGTTCTTGGAAGCCTGCAGTGCTTTAGTTAGCTGGAATAGTGCTGGCACACACTGCTCGTGGACTAAAGATGTGTTTGGAACAGTTCCATGGAGGAATCCATGTCTTGTAACCCAGCTCACTGGAAAGAAAGGCTCCTGGGCTGTGCAAAGACAGAGGCAGCATGGGCTGGTGTTAGACACACAACACAGGAGCCACCTACACAGAGTGGAGGTCTCACAGGAGGTGCCACACTGTGCCAAACACCCTGCTGGCAGATTGCCTGAGGGCTGTAGGGTCGTGGAAAGATTGTCTTGGAAAGGTTTCTAGGAAAGGAGGAAGCTGCTGTTCCTGTTCCTGCTGAAGACATCAAATACAGGGGATGGTGCAGCTGCCAATAAAGAAGAAATAGATTCACCATTTGTGTTACAGCAGAGTCAGTCTGATTCCTGAAGATGGCTACTGCAAGTTTAACCTTCACTTTAAACATTCACTGTACTTGCATAAATGTTTTTTCATCACCCCCTCTCAGACTGCATGTCCCATCACATCCTCAGTGCCATGAAAGTTGGTTGTATTAGAATATCCTTTTAAAAAGAAAATCAGTTTGGGTGAGAAGTAGGAAGGAGGGAGGAAAACAAAGCACTTCTCTGTCTCTCAGATATTTCCATGTCTCCTCTTCTACCCTCCTCATGTACTAACAGCCTCAGAAGGATTAATGACTCAGTGACTACTACAAAATAAGTGGCTTGCCCACAGGAACACAGTAAGTCAGCTGTTGAGAAACAAATCTAACCTCTGCCTTAACTCCAGTGCCTCATGCATCTTTACTCCATCCTTTCATCCCCTGTTTTCTGCTGTAGCACCTCACCCAGTGAATTGTTGAGCTCAAACCCACAGGGGCTGCAGCATCCAAAGAGGTGACCTTGTAAGAGATGCCAAGATGTGCAGGAGACCAACCCTTGTCTGCAGGGGCTGTCACCACCATCAGAGACACAGAGCTGTCTCAGGCAACTGCACTTCACACCCACATGGCCTCTACTGCCTGTGTTTGTAGCTTTTGAGTTTGGAGTACTCACATGATGGTGATTTACCACTTTGGGGGTGACTTTGGGAAGTCTGGAGTGATTTCTGTCCTAATAATTTGTCTAATCATGTCCTAATAATCTGTCTAATACTTGCTCTTTTGTTGAACACACAGGGTAAAAAGGGAGAACCAGGATTTCCAGGACTCAATGGTCTGATTGGCCCTCAGGTAAGTGACAGAACATAGAGAACAACAGTATTTTGTGGCAACAGGTGACCTGGAACAGGCAGCACACAGTGATTTGTTCCCATCTGCACTCTCTTTGAAGCTGCTATTTCTCCTGTAAGAGCCAAACTAATCTATCCTGTTGTGCTTGAGATAATTCCACTTGTCTGGCAGCACTTTTACCTTCCCCAGTTTCTCAGCCCCTTTGAACTGAGGTGTTTTGTGTGTGATTTCCCAGTCACTTGTGTGTTAAAGTGGAGGGAAAGCAACAGGGGCTGGTTTGTACTGAGTGTCTCAGCTAATTGTTGGCTGTGTGAGTTGGCAGCTGCAGATTCAGTGTGTCCTGTGCTGCAGTCTTGAGGGAGGAAGCACTTTAAAAGGCTTATTTGGTATTCAGAAAGCAGAATTCTATGAGCACAAGACTGGTTTTGTGGCTCTGATACTTGATTTTCCTACTTGTTACAGAGGGATGTGTTGGCTTATTGAGGAAGGTACAGAGAGGGGCTTCAAACTGAGTGTTTATTCTCCCTGTGAGGAAGGACATCTGAAGTTAGTGACCCCTCAGCTCCTTTTCTTAAAGCTTTGGTAAGATTGCACTCCAGGCTGCACCAGCTGGAACATCAGGAGGGCAGAACAGTGCCATGTACATTAGAGAGGCTTTGGCCCCAGCTTGGCACAACCCACCCTGCCCTGCATGATAACACTGCCACTTGCCTCTGCTTCCTTGCTACCTTTGGAGCCACACTCAGCTGACCTGAGCCACCTACTGCAATAAGAACAATCTCTGCAGGAATGGCCTCAAGCAGGAAAGATTCCAAGCTTGCTGCAAGCTCAGGGTAAAACAGAGCATTTCATCTCTCCCTTTTTCAATAATGGATCAATAGATTGTCTCCAAGCCTTTGGCTTTGGTATTTAGTTTCAAGAGTTGCTTCAGTTTGGGGCAGGATTTGCTAGAGCTGCTGCTGATGTATTGCAACAAGCAGCACACTGCTGGACAGCAGATGCTGATTTATTTTAGCCCTTTGCCATTTCTTTCCTCTGCCAGCTGTGCCCTTGTAACCAGGAGACACAGAGCTGGTTTCTGTGGCAGCTTTGTCATGAGCTGTTCACATCTCAGAGAGGCAATCCAAGGGCTTGTGTCCAGGCAAGGGCCTTTGTGTCCAACTGGGAACCTTGCCCTGCAAAACACCCCTTGATAACTGGTTTCCATCTATTTCAGATTTCCATCTATTTCAGTTTTCCATCTATTTCAGTTTTCCATCTATTTCAGATTTCTTTTCCTTTGGTGCAGCTTCTGGTTTGCAAGTATTTCAACAGCAGAGGGGTGTTTCAAATGGGGTGAAAAGCTTTTGTTGGAGTTTAGTTTTGGTTTCCCATTGTATAGCAGTAAAATGTTCCCCTATTTTCTTTCCTTTGCTTTGGGAGAAAGGTTTTTCTCCATGCATTATTTCCAAGCTATCTGACACTATCCATCCCAACAATGTCACACTTGCTCAGCTCAAGCAACTTTAAAAAGAAATATATTCATGTGTTAGTGAGTTTAGAACTCTCCCAGAGAAAAATTGCTGACATAGAGTGAAGAATCTTTTCTGGCTGGGCTGAGAAATGAAGAGCAGATATGAAGAGCTGGTCCCAGAACCCATTGAGCTGCAGCAGAGGAGAAAATGGAGAGGTGGAGCAGCCAGGGACACTGACACACATGGACTGCTCCACAGAACCAGCTGCAACAGCCTCATTTCTGAGGGGGAGAAGTGGAAGTGAAGAGGAGAGAAGCCAAAGCCAACAGGAAAGCTCTGTGGGAACTTTGTGAGAGGTGAAACTGCAGGGAGCAGTTGGGTTTGAAGTGGAGACAGGCACTGGGAAGGGAAAGGCTGCCAGCACTGTGGCTCCACAATCCATGTGCCAGCAGCCAGGCTGCTCCTGCACGTCCCAGAGGTTCTCCTCATTCAGAAACTGGCACACTGCCTCAAAATCCCAGAGCCCAGTCTGTCCTGACAGGGGTTAAGGACTTGCCTAAGCCCTTCTTAGATGTAAGAGAATCCAGAGTAAGACAAAGAAAATATGTCTGTGCAAGCCTTGCTTCCAGAGATGGGTGTCTGGAGAAACCATCAGCCTTCAGTTTCCACCTTGGAATGACATTTGTGCACCTTCTGAAACACAGACTTCCCTTCTTCCATGGAAAAGAGATTTAGGCCAAAGAGCTGACTGATGTAGGCACAGATGAAGGGCTTTGGTCCTTTGCAGAGCATCCTCAGGGAGTGCAGGAGCTACATCTGAAATGGCTCTGCCTTCCCCAGTCCATCTTTCAGCCAGGTGCACATGGAACAGGAGAACATCCTTTAGTGGCTCCTGAGCAGCTGTTCCTCCAGTCCAGAGAGTGACAGATTCCTTTCCTGACAACTATCCCTGCATTCCATTGCCAAAGGGATGGAGCTGGATGAAACACAAGCCTCAAAAATCCACCCCCTCCCCCTGCTAATGCTTTTAAAGATCATAGAATGGCTTAGGCTGGAAGGGACCTCTGAGATACCTAATCCAGCCTCCCACCATGGGCAGGGATGCCTCTCAACTAGACCAGGTTGCTCAAGGCCTCATCCAGCCTGGAACACCTCCAGGGAGGAGCATCCACAGCCCCTCTGGGTGATTCCACACTCTCACCACCCTCAGACTGAAGAACTTTTTCCTCAGATCCAATCTAAACCTATTTTCCCTCAGTTTCAAACCATTTCCCCTCATCCTATCACTGGACCCTTGTGCAGAGTCCCTCTCCAGCCTTCCTGGAGGATCCCTTCAGATGCTGGAAGGTGGTTATAAGGTATTTCCAGGCTGAACATTCCCATCCTCTCTTCATGGAAGCTGGTTCTTGGAGCCCAAAACCTTCTGCAGGGCCTCTCAGCAACACCATCCTTTAGGTGCTGTAGGGCCACCCAGAACTTCCAGGTCCCTGGCTAATTTGGACTGTGATTCTTTTCTTGGAATGGCAGAGCCTTTTTAAAGTGATGGATGGTTTTGTCCTGGTGGGACTGGGGCTTCTTAACTTCAGCACCCTAATAGCAGGTGAAGCAATGTCCCCAAAGCTGCTGCAGGGCACCCCAGGGGTTTTGTCAGCAGTCAGCACATGCTGCTGGGGTTTTGTAGATGAGCTCCCATCTAAACTTGTGCTGGAACACAAGTGGACACTCTACAGGTGCTAGTGCTGGTGGTGGGATGGCTCTGTGTCTGTTCTGAGCTGCAGTGAAAGCAGATGATGGGAGGGAAGTGCATCTGCAGGTGCCTTTTTTGGTCACTTTACCCCATCTATTGGTCAGGATCTGTCTTCTCTTCTGGCTGAATTTGCAAGTGGATTCTAAAACAACCACTCCCCTGCTAGCTTGTCAAGCCAAGCCACAAATATTGATGGTCCTCACTATTTTTACACCATTTTCTTCTCTTCAGCTACATTTCTAGCCTCATAAAACCTTCATCACACAACCTGGGCTTGGTGCTGGTGAGTGGTGACAGGGAAAATGCTGACTGACCATTTTCCATCACAGTTTCAATTCCTTCCAAAGTGCTTGTTGTTTCTTTTGATTTTTTTTTTTATTTAAGTGCCAGCACACCAGGACTCCCCTTATGCTGGAAACTGGAAATGAATGAAATTGTGTTAGAAACAGACATCCAGGGTAAAATTCCCACTCATATCCCTTTCTCACATCCATCCTCATGTTGTTTGCTTAAATCCTGATCCAAAAAAATCCATGAGCACATGCTGCACTCTGAGGGCTCCTATCCTGTCTGCAGTGGAAGCACCAAACACCTCTGCATCTCAGGCAGCCTGCTCAGCTCTCTTGAGTATGGAAACAAACTTCTCAGCTAGGAAGCCAAATTTAACATTGTGCTCAACACACACAAAATAAATCCCTCTGCAAAGCAGCTGGCTGGTGATGGAATAGTTGGGTTTTTTTTCCTGAGAGGAACAGCAGGGAGCTGAGTAAGAAAGGCTGGTAGGACATTGAATGTGGGCACTGAAGTGGGAGTTGTGAGGGGACCTTTTCCTCCCAAGGAGGTTGATGGAGAGCACTAAAATGCTGATGAGTTTGCTTGAAAACACTTGATTCCCTGCACTGCTTCTCCATATTCTTGGATTCCTGCTTTTACCCCACCCCCCAAAGAAGAAACCAAGCTACAAGCCTGTTCCACTCATTAGTTACTTCAGAGATCCTTCTGCTCAATGGTTCACCTGGAAACAACACTGATCAAGTTCCCATTAAGCTGGATGCTCTAAGGGATCCCTCTGGCCAAGCCTGGTGTTTTTCATTGCCATTGATGGCCTTCAACTTCTCCATCTCTTGCCCTGGAGTGGAGGGTGGAGCTCACCTTGCAGTGCAATAATTATTCATTAGTGGGTTAATCAGGAGATGCTGCTCTGCTTCTGAGCAGGGTTCCTCTGGAGCTCAGTTTGATATCTTGCTTTTTTTTTTTTTGGTAGAAGTTAATGAAATGAAGCTCAGTGCTTTTGCTCATTTCAAACAGCACCTGAGGCTTTCAGCCACTAGCAGAGAGTTGGATAAACTGGGTTTGTTTCCTCTCCTACAGGGACTTCCAGGCCCCCCAGGCATTGCTGGACCCCCTGGACCCCCTGGAGCACCAGTAAGTAAACAAACTTGTTGGGGTTTTTTGCTTCTTTTATGTAACAGAGAAGAAAAATCACCCAGGGAACATTTTTAGGTGATGGATTTCAGTGGGAACTGAGTCAGGACCTCAGGCAAATGGGCATTTTTCTTTTATTTTCTCACTTTTAGGGGACAGTTTCTATGTGCTGAGCCTTGGAACCACTCTGCTGCTACCTGGGGATAAGAATGTCTCCAGGACTGCCCATGGCAGAGACTTGACTGCAGCAGAAGGGAAAACAGCACTTCAATAGAAAGCACAAACCTGCAGTGAGGCTGCTGCAAAGCACAGAAGTACTGATTTTGTTTCTTTGCATTTTCTTCTTCAGGGTCTGTCAGGAGAAATTGGAGTCTCTGGGAAAACTGGACCACCAGGACCACCTGTAAGTGTGTGGAGTCACCAGCCCTGGAGGGGCTCAGAAAACACCCAGCTGTGGCACTTCAGGACAGGCTTTAGTGCTCCTGAGAATATTTACTAGACAATTGGACTATTAATTGGTGATCTTAAGGTCATTTCCAACCTTGATGATTCCAAGATATTGTTCTTTAAACCTCGAGTTTCCTGAATCAGGCCAAAACTCATAATTAACATCTCAGAAGTAGCAGAGCATGGCAATTTCCACTGGCTGTTAAATCAAGAAAGGTGAATTATTGGAGTATTAAGAAGTGCCACCTGCAGCCAGCAGCTTTTGAGGGGGTGACTGACACTCAGAAAGGGGCCAAGAGCTTTTTCTCCCCACTTTAAATGCATTTCATGAACTCTTTTTAATTATCTTGCTGAACTGTTCTGTTGCTGTGTGCTGGATAACTTAATTTTAGGAGTTTGTGTATTTTAGAAGAAGTTATCAATATTTAAAGGGGGAAAGAGACTTCTAAAAAAACCTTTATAGCTACAGGTAATAGAGACTTCTAGAAAATGAGAAGTATAAATGCAATTTTTAAAGTTATTTAAAGATCCACAGTGAGTGAAACTCTCTCTGCTGTTGTTTCTCTGGAACAACACTGACATCCAGTGGCCCTGCACCAAAGCTGAGCTGCTGGCAAAGGGGCTGAGCAGATGGCTGTGCTGGGAGGACTTTGTGTGTCTTTTGAGCCACAGCAGGGGAAAAATCCAAGTGAAATGCACGATGTGGTCCTTCTTTTCTTCAACTTCCCACTTTGGATTTGCTCTTCTTCAGGGCTTGCCTGGCAAGGATGGATTCAACGGGCTGCCTGGGCTGCCAGGTCAAAAGGCAAGTGGCAGCAGGTCAATGTGGAATACACTGAGGATCAGGTACAATGGGGCTCTGAGCACCCTGCTCTAGCTGCAGATGGCCCTGCTCCCTGCAGGGGGGGTGGACTGGGTGAGCTCTGGAGCTCCCTTCCAACCCAAACCCTTCTAAGATTGTAGGAATTGGGGGGCACATCCCCAGAGCCAAGCAGCACCCCAGCAATCCCACCCCACTGATCCAGCAGTGAAGCTCCAGAGCCAAGTCCAGCTGCTGTGACTGCACTGTACTGAGATGTTCTGGAGATGGAGCTGGTTGTAGGTACAGCAGGGATGAGAGATCCTCTTCTGAGCTTCAACTGCTGCATCCTATTGTGCAAACACAGCTGAGCACTGCAGAGAGGCTTCCACTGTCACTCAGGAAAGCCAGTGACAGTGGTAAGTTGAGCCGTGTGTCCAAGGCACAGAGAAACAGGTTTGGCAGGCTCCAAAGATGTTCCTTTCCTTCCTAAAACACTGGAAAGATACCACCCCCTAAAGCTTCTCTAGGGCTCTGGCAGAAAGACAATTCTTCATTATTTCCTACTTCTTAAGCCCCCATTTGAAAGCTACAGTGCTAGATTGGGAAAAGTTGTCTCCTCTGCTGTCTCTGCAGTGGAAGAAGGGAGGCAGGAGGTTTAGAGGCAGGAGACACTGATTTGCCATCACATGTAAATGAGTGTCAAAGAAATCAAAGGCTCTGAAGGTTAAGCTGGGCTTTGGGGGTGATGGCAACAAAGAAAGTTCTTCCTTGGAAGGCCATTTACACTTGCCTGTCTCAGCTGAGTACTTGAGTCCAGGTCTAGCAGAGTCCTCAGTTCCCATTTATTGATAAATAAAAGTGAAGAATTTAGAGCTTATAAGAGATTTCTGAGGTTAAATAAATCTTTGGATCTTACCTGCCCCCCTGTGTAGTACCCACTGCACTTCCCAGCTAAGCAGCATGGTTCAGTTCTCCATCCATTGCAGTCTCCATGCTGACACCACCTGCACTGAAACAGCAGTTTTTCATCTGAGAGGCCTTGTGCCCAAGCTTCCCATCCCACAATTATTTCCTTTTCTTAATAGAAACCTTTAGACATTCTAACCACATTGATTTTTGAAGAAACTGAATGGAAGTTTTGGGGTTTTTTAAGGTAATTCACTATGGTCACCTTTAATGCATCAGTGTTTGTGGTATTCCAGAAATATTCCAGCAGGGGGCTGGAGATGTGATTGCAAACAGCACTAGAATGGAAAAAAAATATTCCAGGAAACACTGTCACATGGATCAGGATCTGAGTCAGAATATTCCTCTCTGTTGCCTGCAGACAAGCTGCACCAGCAGATGAGTTTGTGTCTAACTTCTTGTGTTCCCTGTAGGGAGAACAGGGGGAAAAGGGTGAGGAAGGCTTTCCTGGAAAAGCTGGCCCTAAGGTAAGTCATTTCATTTCCTAGTTTGCTGAAGGCATTGAGCCAACCAAGGCATGATTTGAAAGGTGCTGAAGTCAGGAGAGTCAGATTCCTCCAGTTGGAGGCATGAGAGGATGGGCAGATGGGGCTCATTGCCCTCCAGAGTTCATGATGTTTCTAAGCACCAGATGCTGTTTGATGCTCCCCCCTGAAGCCTCCATGTGTAGGGACACCCTCACTTGACTCCTGAGAAAGTTCCTACAAAAGCTTCAGGTCCTTGCAATGTTCAGGTTTTGTGTTTGTTTTTCCAGGGTGAAGCAGGGAGCCGTGGCCAACCTGGGGAGCAGGTGAGGAGGAAAACCAGTCCTAGCAGCAAAGCCAACCTGGCAGAGCCATCCAAAGTGACCACACCCAAGAACAAAATGAGTTCTGAACAATTCTCAGGCTAATATCAGATACCAAAGAGACAGGCACCTAAACCAAGGGGTGATCCTTCCCAGCCTGGTGGCAGTGTGGCAGAAAAGCCTCCCCTGAGGAGCAGACTTGATGCATTTTTAGCTGGCATGAATGAGAGGAGATTTTGGGCCACCATTCTGCCCTGCTGCTCTTCATTCCAGCTGAGAGTACTGGGGTTTATGAGTAGAAGCCTTGCTTGATGCCTCCTACATTTCACACACTTCTTTGTCTTCCTTTCAGGGTGAAGCAGGGCTTCCTGGTCTTCAGGGTTTACCTGGACTGAGAGGAGAAAAAGGAGACCAGGTGAGTGACTTTGAGACAGCTGGGTTATTTGGGGCCATTTGGCACCAGGAAAACTCTCAAATGTCCTTAGCTGATGGGTGGTCTTGCTGGGGGTCACCAAGTCCCCCTTCCAATATGTATTGTAGAGCAGAAAAAAGATATTTTCCATATGAAATCATAGAAACATAGGTCAGGAAGCTCTGCTTTAAATGCAGGATAAATAGATTTTGTGTATGCACTTTGAGGATAATTAGAACAGGGAATAGTTGATTCAGAAATGTTTAACTGCAATGAATGTTGAGTTCAGAACTCCTCTTCTGGTGCCTCTCTTGGCCAACTAGTAAAAAAATCAGATTTTTTTATAACTGCACCAAGCAATAGGATCTTTTATGTGCAAGTGATATAGGAGTGATGCTTTCCTTTCCATGAACTTAATTGTTATTTGCTGGCTTCTGAAAATACTGTGGATTTTATGAAGCTGTCTCCAAATTGTTATGTTTTTAATTGCCTGCACTCCATCTGGGAGGACAGGTAAGATCATCTGGAGGTGTAAAATACTTCAGTGGGACTGATGCAATCAAATCAAAACATGGAATATTTCCTGCTTCCTTTTCCCTGCTTACAGGGAGAAAAAGGAAAAGATGGTCTCCCAGGACTGAAAGGTGGAAGAGGAGAAAAGGTGAGTCATGAAATCAGTGTCCTCCTTAGACAAGAGGAGGAAAGAGACAAGTGACACAAAGGAGAATATCTCAGGCAGATCAGGAACATCAGAAGTCAGGAGAGAGAAGCAGCAAAGCTGAGTGTTGGGCAGAGACCCATTGAGTACTGCAAGAAATAGGAAGCAGCTGGTAAAATCTAAGGGCAGCTGCTTTAATTTGAGGAAAGTTTTCTTTGTTTTAACATATTCTGATAGAAATGAGCCTAGAATTAAGATTTAATTATAATTAAAGTGTTAAAGAACTTCTCTGTTCTCTGAGAATCAAGAAGCAAGGACAGTAGAAATTCTGGCCAGAGCAGTGGGGTAAATTCCCCTCTGGGATCTGCAGTGTCACTGAGCTGACAGGTTGTCATTGGGTTGCAGCTCATCTGGTAATGCTGCACCTTCTGGCTGAGAATTTTTATTTAGGCATCTTTTTATACCCTTAGTTACAGTTTCCTCCTCTCCCTAGGGTGACACAGGTGCCCCTGGACCACCAGGCTTACCTGGAACTGTAAGTAAGATTGGATTCTGTGCTGTAACAATATTGAAGGCATCATCACTCTTCCCAGAAACCAATTCCCCAGGAAGAGAGCTTTGCAAGATCTCTACCTATTCACTCTGAGATTATCTCTCTTTGCTGCAAAGAAGCAATTTCAAAGTGTATTTGGGCTTTTTGGGGGGAGGTTGTGCCTTCCTCTGCCTCTTTGCTAACAGTATTTTTGTGCTCTTGCCTCATGGTGGCTCTTCAATACAATTTGCAATGTGTTCAGGGCTGAAAACAGGGAGTTTTTCCAGGGTGAGCTGGATTTTTCCAGCTGAGACCTCAGGATAAGACAGGCTCTGAGGAGATACCAGTGAAAAACAACTTGTCTTCTTGGGGAGCAATTCACCTGCTTCCCAAAGGGTTCAACTTCTCATTGACAGGACCTTGCAGGGTGGAGGGTTCAGCTTCAGCAATGCTACAGCCTCCCAGTGCCTCCAGTGTCATGCTGGGCTGTAACCCCAGAAAGACCCTCTCACCCCATGGTTCATCCTGGGTGCTGCTCTGGCACACAAACCAGTCATACCTGATTTCATGGAGCCTTTCTGCCAATCAAAATCAAATCAAAGGCCAAGGAAACATCAATTTCTTGTTTAAAAATAAGCCTGCAAAATGTACTTTGGGGAGCATGAGCATCATTACCATGGAGCTCACTGCAGGCAGTTAAACCAGTAGGCACTGGATGGAAACAGAACCTTTAATAGAACCAGAAATTAGAGCATTTCAAGGAAAATGGGCAATGCTTCTTTAATCACTCCTGTTTCTCTTCCAGCCAACCTTCTTCACCCCACACCCAAGGATTCCTGTGAGTAAATCTCTCATAGAAACATGGCCTCTGGCTTCTTGCCTCCTGCATCTGACAGAAACACGGCACTTTAGTGTTTTTCCATGTTATTTAAATGCTTTCAGCAAAGAACTGAAGCTGACTCAGAGTCTGGGTCCCTGCCTACAGATTTATTGTCATACTCCTGTGCTTTCCTGCTTTGCTCCCCTGAAAAGATTTCAGACCCTGAAATGTTATTCCCTAAAACAATTCAGGGTTTTGCATAGCAGACTTTGCTTGAACTGCTTGAGCTGGTCCCATCATCTTTCTGGAGGCCACTAGATGGCATCAGGGACTGGCTAATGAAAACTGCTTGGAGAGTAAAATTCCTCCTGTCACTTCCCACAGGTGATATTTACTCACGATACGTAATAAATATCAACCTAGGTAATATTTATGCAGTTACATTTTGTCTGCTAGAGAATCATTTCCCCAGTGGACTTGGAATTCATAGGTGTTGCAGCAAGGACTGGCAAAGAGCTGCTGTGGAGAAAATTGAAGCTGATTTGTCTGGTCTGATCACTGTTCCTCCTGTGTGTGTGTAGCTGAACTCACCGTTGGTTTTGCTCTCCCTGATTGCATCATTGAGACACTTTGTGTGGTAAATAATGAATAAGCAATGATTGCTGCTGCTGGGATGCATATGAGCATGTAAATATCCAAAAGTGAGGATTCATGCAGAGCCTGGTTCATCCCAGCTAGTTCCATTCATGTCCCACCTGGCCTTTAGAGCCAAACTGATCACATTTTGGAATGATAAACTCTTTCACTCCTGTTGTCCACGAGGGAAAACTTTTTTTAAATGGAATATGTTTGCAAGTATTGTTATTATTGTGACTGTCCAAGAAGCCTTAGACAGTGATCTCCTAGTGTTTGGCATCAGTTTTGATTCACTGATCTCAAAGTGCTTTGAAGAAATTACTGATTGAAAGAGCCCTCTTATCAAACAAGACTGGTGTGACTTCCAGCTATGGAAATCACTTTTCTTTCTCTCTTTCTCTTATTGTTTTATATCAGGGTGAACCTGGACCAAAAGGGGATAAAGGAGATCAAGGAACAAGTGGAGAACCTGTAAGCACAGCCAAGTGTTTCTTCAGCAAGGAGAGGACATGGGAGCTGCCTGGTGTGGAGGGAGAGGGTGGGACATGCTCTTCCCAGAGCTGGGATGCTCCTCTCAGCAGCAATGGCCACAGAGGCCCCTGACTGTAGAGGAAGCTACATGGCTACAGGAATTTCAGCACCTAATTTATAGCCCTGGGCCTTAGTAGCTGAAAAGAGGATTATAGGGTTTGCCAGAGAGAGCTTGGCTGACAGTGAGGTTGCCTGGGATTTATCAAGGACTTTAGAAGGGATGTGACCCAGCTGAATTGTGCATTTGTGTTCTGGATGGAGCCCCCAGAAGAACCTGAGTCCTGTGCAGTCACAGCCTCTGTGAAAACACCCTTTCTTCTCTCAGTGGGAGGAAGGAGAAATAACTTGTTGTGCTCAGGAGGAGAAAGGAGCAGTTTCCTTCAGGTCCTTCATCTCTCCCTCTCTTTTTGCAGGGGTTACCTGGGATCCCAGGTGCACAGGGTGTCCCAGGAGCTGCAGGAGCCCAGGTAAGAGGGACTAGCCTTGGAGAACATCTTTGACATGACCCTAGAAGGGTGATTCAGGGTCTATATCACTGTAAATTATATTATTATTATTCCCCTATACACCAGCAGCCCAATTCTTTGTTCAGGGACTTTCTGTAGAAATATTTACTTGTGCTGGAAATCAGGACAAGATGAGAAAGCTAAAAGCACAAAAGTGGCATCTGTAGCATGATCAGTGTGGCCCAAGAGACTCCTTCCCACTTGAGAATCCTTCAGTGGAGCATCTTGTGCTGGTGCCACTGAACCACAGGTCTCACAGCTAAGTTACTGCAGAGCCTTGCCAAAACCCTGCAGCCCCAGCCCATCTGACCTTGGGTGCACCATGCTTCATGTGCAATGGTTTTACAGGCTCAGTTATCTTCTGAAAGCCTCTTGGCTCAAGCATATGCTTTCCAGTCATCACTGACCTGTGTTTTCATGTCAGCATGGGAGAGTGTTCACTCTGCCATCATCTGTGCTGTGCCAAGGCCACATTTCAGCTATTGCTTGGGCATGAGCAGCTTGAACAGGTTAATAATAGCCTGAGTATTGTGGAAAAAGCAAATAAAACAGTAAAACTACACAGCTTTTAACTGATATCTGGTAAATAAGAGGCTGTTCAGTAGATTCTAACCTGCTAAAATCCTTAGGAAAAAGCTACATGGTTTGTAGGGCTGGGACAAACCCCCCTGGACTGAGAGCTATCCTGACCATCTAAATAGCTGCTCTTTGTATTTGAGAACTGCAGGCAAAACTTCCTCTGTGCAGGGGCATCATAAGAGTTGAGCTGGGAATAAAGTAGCTGGTTGGCCTGAGGATATAAGGAGTTTCACCCAGATGAACTTCTGCAAGTTTCAGCATCCTGTGCTGAGAAACAACCTCTGAGCTGCTCAGGCATTAGCAATTCTTCTGTCTCAGGGGTTTCTTTTTATATTTCACTTTCTCACTGCACAGAGAACTGGGAGCAAGTTCCTCAGCTGTTCAGCTCCTCTGGGAATTGAATAACAAAACCCAGTGCCTAGTGCACGTTGGGGCATCTTGGCATCACTTTGTCTGGCAGGCAGGCAAATGCATCCCATCTCTAACCAGCTGGCATCTCTCTTCTTAACACACAGGGTGTAAAGGGGCAGAAAGGAGCCCGAGGAGAAGCTGGAGCCCCTGGAGAGCCTGTGAGTAGCTGCTTCCCTTGCAGCATTTTTTCCTGACAGTAACACACCTCCAGGTTCAAGGCTGAAGTCAATGCCTTGCAAATCCAGACCCAGGCTGCTGGGGCACAGGGTGTATCATGGAACCAGAGAATGGCAGGGGTTGGAACAAGATGATCATGAAAATCCCTTCCACCCTATGATGATGATGATGATTCTATCCTATGATATAAATCCTGAAATACATGTCCCACGTGCATTTTTAGGGACACACATGGGCTTTCCCATCCAAAGAAGACAGAAAAGACCTGCAATCCAGAACCTAACACTGAACTGTCTGTGCTGTTCAACTCTTAGTGCAAATGTGTGTTTCCAGGTTCTGTTTCCCCAAGCAGAGGAAGGTAGAACTGTCAACAAAGTCTGTTTTGTTGACCTAGATTTTAATCTTTATAAGTCAACATATTTTCCTCTGTTCTTTTGATCTTTCAGGCTCAGACTTTCCTTCCCATATCTCAGCTGGATTTAGGATTTATTTTGATGAAAAGCAATCTTAAGCTCCTTCATCCATTTTTGTATTGTTTCATGCTTCTTATACTACAAAGTGTTCTGCAAAAAAGAAAAAAAAAAGCTATTTTTTTCCTTTCTGCTTGTCCAACACCTTGTCTGACACCAACTCCAGTATCACTTGGAACATCTTGTTTCTGTGGTGGCACAAGCTGTGAATTACTTATGCACACATACTTTATTTTCTGAAAACAGGGTGTGACTGGACCAGCAGGGCCCCCAGGTCCCAGAGGCTTGCCAGGAAACGTGGTATGTATGCACCAGTGTCTTTGTTTTCCCATCTGTACCCTGAGTTCTTTGCCTAGTATGTGTAGTTTTCCCTTCCTCAGGGTTCTAAAGGCTGCATTTCAGGATGGTTTTTTATGGTTGAATAGCAGGCACTTGGGAATGGTCTGGCCATGAAACATGTTCCCCTGGAACAAGAGGGAGCCATGGGGCTGCTTCATTCCTCACCAACACTGGCAAAAGTGATTTTTGCTGCCAGCTCTTCCAGTGAAAAATGGCAGTGGTTGTTATCTCTCTGGTTTAGTTTCCTTTGCCTTTGTCCTTTCCTTGTGAAAACATCAATTCTTGAAGTGAAAATGGCCTGGTAAACTCCTCTGTTTATTAGGAAAGCATGGAAGTATTTGGTCCTACAATCTGAGCTTTGAAATCAATGCAGTGTCCTACTTCACCTTGCTGGATGGTCATCAGCCTCACCATCACCATCATCACCATTACTAAGTTGTGCACAGTAGAGCTTTTTGTGTTTGCTAAAGAAAAATCTATGAGCTAACTCAACTCTCTGCTCCACAATGCAATTTCTTTCTGGATTTCCAGTGGAATCAGTGAAAAGCAGCATTAGACCCTGTGTTAGAAAGTATTCAGGCAGGGTGGTTGAGCACAGAGGGCTCTTTAAGGCAGTTTATCAATAAATCTTAAATTGCCTTTCCATTAATTGTCAAAATACATTTGATTTAATTGGATTCATGTGGTGATTTCATTTCAAGCTGAAAGGTGACATCAAAAATGAAGACCTTCCCAATTTCATATTCATTTTAGAGGACTTCCAGACTAGTAACACCAATCCATTGCCTGTGAAAGCTAATGGAGCTGGAAAGGGTTCTAACTGGTGCAGAAAGGCAAATAGTTGCCACATCCATCCTGCAAGGAGGTCAGTCCAGTTGTACTGGTGCCAAGACATCATTTCACATCTGAAAACAGAGTGAGTTAGGAAGCTATAGTCTTTAATTTGGAGCTCTAAATCACCTCTATTTTGACAAGGAATCCTTTGAGATTTCCTTCCATGATGTGAAAAGGATTGACAACTGAACCAGAGGGTAAAATGAACATAGCTGTTACATAGCAGCCTTAGAAAACATCAGGATTGTGAGACTTGTGGCTTCTCTGATCCAGAGGTGATGACTGGAGTAATGGATTTGCAACTGCTGATGCTTTCACAGAATGAAAAAAATAAGTTACTGGTAGAAAGAGTAAATCTGGGCTGAGCTCAATTGCTGCTTTTGCTGTTCAGCTCTTTTTTATCCTGAAAAAAACCCACCTTTTTTTAAGCACTTGGTCCACAGCTGTTCTGTGCTGCTCTCTGGATCCCAGGCTGTCTGTGCTAGGAGATGGAGAGCTGCTGTCAATCCCTGTGATGGGTTGTGCTGAACACACAGCTCTGCCCATTGGCTTTAGGATCAAATGCCACCTAAAAAAGAAAGTTTTAAGCTTTCGAGTTCTTTTCTCTCCAGGGTGTGCCTGGAGGCCCTGGAATACCAGGAAAGCAGGGAGAAAAGGGGGAAAAGGTGAGTTGGTTCTTTCCTGGAGTTGTTTCTTTTCTTCCTGGGCTAGGAAGAGTCTGAATGGGGAAATTATCTCATAGGCTCCTGGGTGGTTGAGACCCGTGGGCTTGTTAATCAGCTTGTCTCTATAGCACATGAATCAGAAACACAGCCCCATATATCTGGGGTTTAAAATGGGTTGGATCCCAGCCCATTCAGCCAAATCATCCCCCCAGATCTACCTCAGGGTCCTGTGTGGGCCCTGGCTGTGTTTAAAAGCCAGGACATGGTGTAGCAGTGGCCCTGGTAGAGCAGCCAGTGGTTGCACTGGATGATCTTCAAGGTCTTGTCCAACCACAGCAGCTCTGACTCAGGGCTCTCTAGAGCTGCTTTCTAAAAACATTTTGAAGTCTCCATTGACTTTCCTTAAGGAAAATTACAAATGCCTTGAGGTTGCTGAAGGAAAAGGCTTCGTGTAGTAGATGGTTTCATGTGATGCCAAGAGAAGTTCATATGAGCAGGCTAAATAATGCACAGCTTTTGCTTCCAGTGAAAGACCTGAGCCAGGAATGGTCTTTAGGATGCTCCTAAGAGTTTGGCTGGATTGTTTCTACAGGGTGATCCTGGAAAAGAGGGAAATGTGGGTTTACCAGGCCCAGCTGGTGCTCCAGGACCTGCTGGACAGCCAGGTTTGCCTGGCAAGGGTAAAGATGGAGAACAGGTAAGAAGTGTGCTTGGGTATTTCCATGTGAGATGCAAGAGCATGACTGCTGCAGGGGGTTGGGGGGTGGGTTAGGCTGCCTGGGCACAAGGACACACAAAAATGCTGCAGGTCACAGAGCTGCATCTAAAAAGGCAGAGAGACCTGAACCTGTGTTTGTGACCATCAAAAACCCTTCACTGTGCCACAGTGGGCAGGGGAGTCCTGCAGGAGTGTTGTCCCTGTGACAAATACAGCAGCTTTTATGCTGATGGAGGCACCCTAAAAGCATTTCCTTCCAGCCAAATTAGCAGATAATTGAATTTGTTCAGGTGTTGTCAGTAAAACAACATCAGGGTGGGTGTGAGGCAGGGAGGGTGGGTGTGAGGATGCTTCCTGGCTGGACTGTCTAGAGGTCAGGCTCCTGTTTGCTGCATTTTGACTGCTTTCTGCTTTTCTTTCCATCATTTTAGGGGCAAAGAGGCCCACCAGGCTTGCCAGGACCCTTTGGACAGAAGGTGAGCATGAAAAGAGAAAGTTGAGAGAGGAAAGAAAAAAAAGAAAGGAAAGAAAAAAAAAAGAAAGGGAAGAAAAAAGAAGAAAGGAAAAAAAGAAAAAAAAAGAAGAAAGGAAAAAAAGAAAGGAAAAAAAAGAAAGGAAAAAAAAATAAACAGAAATAAAATAAAGTTAGGAGAGTTCTGATTTCAGTCAGGAGACTGAATTTGGGTCAGCAGAATCCCTGGCTAACCATTTTTTCTCTGGTGCTTCTGTATAGCTGGAAATAGTGTAATAATAAATAACAGAATAAAATTCATTTTTACAAGTGTACTGCCAACGTGAGCCCAAATCTCCCAACTGCAACACAATCCATAAAAAGCTGATTGGGTTTCTCCCTGCACCAAGAGAACAGATGTTAAATTTAAGTACTGCAGCTGAATTATTTCTTAACCCTCTGTCTACAGTACCCATCAAACAGTGTCAAGCAGTTGTGCTCTGCAGGTTTACTGCTGAAAATCCTGATTTCTAGAGGGGAGGTCTCCCCTTTTCCAGCACAGTCCAGAGAGAGGGGTTGCATTGAGTTTTCTTTTCTGATAATACAATTATTCATACACTTCTGTGAGTAGACCCACGGTGAGGAGAGTATTAAGATGCAATTAAACATCCCTAATTCTGCCTTCTCTGGGTAAATAATCTGTATTTAGCCACGTTTGCAGGTTAGCCACAGAAAGAGGGGGAGAAAAGCACGTGAGGCTGTGCTTGGTGGTTCCTCAAGCTAAGGAGCCTGACAGGGTTCCTCCATGGGCAGGACTGGGCCATCAGAGTTGTGTTCTGACATAAAACCCAACTGCAGTGCATATTTTCTCAGCCTTTCACTTCTTCCTTTGTTTCAGGGAGAGAGGGGAGCTCCTGGCCTCCCTGGCCAGCCAGGAGACAGAGGTGTGCCAGGAATTGGGCTGGCTGGACCCCCTGTAAGTAGCAGTCCTGCTGTGACCTCCAGGAATGCACTGAATTGGCAAGTGACACACCTCTAGGAGGAAACAAACTCCAGTCTTAGCTGTAACTGCCAGGGGACAACCTGAGACCTTGCACATGCCTTGATACACACCTGGGGACTGTCCAGTCTGGGGCTTCCCAGGCTAAGAGAGACAGGGATCTACTGGAGAGGGCCCAACAGAGGCTGTGAGGATGATGAAGGGGCTGGAGCATCTCCTGTGGAGAAAGGCTGAGGGAACTGGGGCTGTTCTGGAGAGGGGATCTTATGAATATCTATAAATATCAGAGGAGTGGGGGTCAAACAGGAGCCAAACTCTTCTCTGCAGTGCCCAGCAACAGGCCAAGGAGCAACGGGGAGAAACTGGAGCAGAGAAGGGTTGAATCCACCTCAGCATGAGGGGTGTGTTAAGTGTAAGGATTTTGATTGCTGTATTTTCTGTATTTTCTGTGTTTTAGGGCCCTGTGGGACCCCCAGGAGACAAAGGGTCATTGGTACAGTATGTCTTTCTAACTACAGCCTCATTGTCTGTGGAGGGGACAAGTGTGGTGTGTTCCTGCCTGTGCCTTCATGAAGCTCTGCTTAATCAGTTTCATTTTGCCCAGGGATGAGAGGACCACGGGGTGGCTGAGCCTCCAAAGGGGAATTTTTCTGCCTTCCCAGCTACTTCTCTGCTGTATTGAGTTGTGAGAAAGAGCTGACTGAGTTTCTGTCTCTGGAGACCAAACCCACCTGGGTCTGTTCCTGTGCAACCTGCTCTAAGGTGCCCCTGCTCTGGCAGGGGGTTGGACTCCATCCTCTCCAGAGCTCCCTTCCAACCCTCACCAGTCTGTGATTCTGAGACTCTTGATATGGTGACTTCCCCATGGCTTTCAATAGTCCCATTAAAGAACAAATTAATTACTTCATTCCAAAAAAAAAAAAAAAAAGTATTTCAAGGCACACAAACCAAGGGGCACTGCTTTGGCTTATGGCCAAGACCTAAAAAGGTTAAAATAAAGCAATTTTTTGAAGCCTTTTTCTTCACTCAATCTTACAGACCCCCCCTGCATTTCAGTATTCACCAAACAGACTTATCTCCTCAGCTCTACAAGGGTGCTGTGTGCTCAGCACACCCTGGCATCAGCTACCCACTCCAAGGCAGTGCACTAGGCTTGGTGCAGAGGACCTGCACTTTCTTTTTTCTTCTCCAGCCCTGTGCTTAGTCATATTTTCTGCCTGTTCACAAACCTGCCTCCTATAAAGCATCATTATTACCTTCCCAGTCCAGGTTTGTGAGGTTTGAGGGAGCACAAGAAGTCCCTCAAGGTTCAGAAATGGTCAATAATGTGCTAGTGCAATGTGAGAGTTCAGGGTTGTTTTTTTGCCTTCAACTCTCTCATAATTGTTTAATTTTTTTTCTCCAGTAACTACTGGGTTGAGGATCTCTTCATCTAAGAATGAGTTTGTGATACTGGGTTTGTTCTCTCCCTGCCAGGGTCCCCGTGGTGTTCCTGGCATCCCTGGACCACAGGGGCCTCCTGGGCATGATGTAAGTAAATTAAAGTTATTAATTTTCTCAAGAAAATGGATACTGCTGAAATCTCATTTCCCTACATCTGTAACAACTTCCACTCAGCTGAAGTCACTGATTGTTACTGGGAGGGTCCAAATGAGATGATTCACAAAGTAGAGCACTTAGGAAGGATGTTGGGGGTGAAAGAATTAGGCCAAGGAGGGTTGTCCTTGCCTCATGAAGCATCTCCTCACCTTGTCTCAGATGTTTGGGAACTTTTTATTCAAGAGCTTTTAAGCAGGGGATCAAACAGGTGGGTTTGTTTCAACTGTATGGTGAGAGGAGAGTGCCAGAGCCACTTCTCTTTCTGGCTCCACTCTGCCCAGTGCTGACTGGTCAACTCTTGGGAGCAACCAGGGGGTTATTGTTTGAGAATTTCACCTTTTATTTCTTTCTCTTGCTCTGTAGGGTCTTCCTGGAAACCCAGGGGAAAGAGGACCTCCTGGAAAACCAGTAAGTAACTTGCAGCCCTGTGCAGTACCCTCAGCAAGAGCTCATCTCAGGTTTGATAAAGTGCACTGATAACAGGACAAGAAGATATTTGTCCCTCTGAGTCCCTAGGCATGGCAAGGGAAACCAATGAGACTCCATAAACGTGTTCAGGAGGATTTTTGATACCATGATGCCTTTTAAAATTGCCTGAGCTAATGAATTTCTCATTCCACAGGGTTCCTCACCCCCACTGTCTCCTGAGGACATCAATCTCTTAGTAAAGGTAATCAGGCTGGGGTGGTGGGAGTTGATCTGTGTTGGATTCAGACCTGATTTAATACCCTGTGATGGGAAAGTGTGTGAGCTGCAAGTGCAAAAAGGGCTTTTAAACCCTCTGGCAAAGCTTGAAACTCACAGGACTCCTGCTTGGAGCACTAGAGCATGTGCTGGAGATCAAAATCCAATGAATTTGAATTGTCCCAGCAGTGAAATCACCTGCAAAGTTGGGGGTTTTTTTTATAACAAAATGTATATTATGAGAGCTCTGAGACTTTTCCAGCTGTTTCTGAGGTGTGTATTCCCAAGGAGAAGGAAACATTGTCAGGTTGTATTATCTAAACCAGAAAATGGAAATCATTTTGATCAAATACCTTGATTTTTAGATAGAACTTCATGGTTGATAGAAGATGCCTGGCTCCAAAGTGATGATCCATCCATCTGCTTTTAGTCTCCATGTAGAGTTACCTGGGAAAGAAGAAGTCACTATTTGACACGTGTTGGCTGCAAAATCTTCACTGATCTACCCAGGCTGAGTTCAGCAGTCTTGGGACACAGCAAGAAAACCTTTCTAATTGGCTAAAAGAAACTAAAAAATCCCTAAAAGAATATCTTGCAGCCTTGTAAACAGTTTTCTACCAGTTTCTGTAACTTCAAAACAAAGCTCTTCTTGGCAGTCTTGCTTTGCAGCAATCAGACCTTCCCACTGGGAAGAACTTTCCCTTGCTTTCTTGATCCTGGCTCATCACTTAAGAGTAGAAAACTCTCCATGGGAAGATGTGAGAGCTGAGCTGCTGACCCCTGCTCTGCCCCACACTGCCCTGAGTTCTCTAAGGCAACCCAGTGTGGTCAAACTGCAGAGGCCTGTGGATTTTACTAGCACCACACTGATGGTGTCTGTAGGGTCTGCCAAGTGCCTTCAGACCACTGCTGATTGCTCTCTGCCTGTTCTCTCCTAGGATGTGTGCACTGAGTGCCCTCCTGGCCCACCAGGACTGCCAGGCATCCCAGGTTTCAAAGGTGATAAAGGTGTCCGAGGACCAGCAGGTAGAGATGGCCAGGATGGGAAAATGGTAAGAGAGCTGGGGAAGGCACAAGGCCTTGGATCTGGTGTCACCTTGTTTTCCTCATCCTGTTTTTAGATGTTTGCTGTTGGATTTGTTTTGTTTTCCTGTCCTGTGTGATCTGACTGGTGACCCTGCTCTGGCAGGGGGGTTGGACTCGATGATCTTTTGAGGTCACTTCCAAACCCCTGAAGTTCTGTGGTTCTGTGAATCTTTTTTAGATGTCTGTGGAGTCAACAGACTGCACTGGTGGTTACCTCTACCTCTTCTGCATTGCAGGGGAATGAAGGTCCCAGAGGTCCTGCAGGCCCACCTGGGCTGGGTGGCCCCAAGGTTGGTTGGTTTCCTTCAGTTGGCTAGTGAAAACTTCCTTGTGACTAGTGAGTCCACTGACAGGACCCTGGTGGTATCTGTGTCTGGGTGGAGAGGTGGGACTGGCCTCTTGGGTCTTGTACTGGCAATTCACTGGAGCACCACATGCACTTAGAACTTCACAGCTCCCCACAGCATGGTTAGGGCTGGAAGGGAGCTCCAAAGGGCATCTAGTGCAGCCCCCTGCAGGGAGCAGGGGCACCCTCAACTAGC
>JAOEGS010016338.1:3648-21824 GCA_025447755.1 Corythornis vintsioides
TCTTGTAAGAACGGCACTGCTCGGTGGCCCAAACTGCACATCAGGGGGGGAGTGGGATAAGAACCCCCCCCCCCCCCCCCCCAGAACTCAGGCTCTTTGAAAGCTGGTGGCTTTGTTAATGATCTCTGAAACCAGCCACGACCTGTCCTTTTGAAATGCTTATAATGACTTATAAATCAATTGCTTGTTAGAAAGAACTTTTTTTTTTCCTCCTTTTTTTTTTTTTCCCCAAAGGTGCCATTGTTGCCCACGAGAAATGATTGGGTTTGCAACACAAGGTTGGAGCACATTTTATTCTGCAGGGGCATTATGGTGATGCACACATCAAACCTGGTTCTGCCTCTCTTCAGCAGGAGCATCCTTTTTTTTTTTGATCAAACTACCCACATCCAAATGACAGATAAATATTTCACTACCAGGTGTAGAATAGTATAATGTCACTCCTAATTCTTTGGCTGGACTGGTGGTGAAACTGAATGTTTTGTACGTTTCAGATGTTGTCCTGTTTGCGTAGATTGAGGCTAAATTGCATCAAAAAAGTAACTTACCCTGTATCAACCTGGTTTGTGGCAGTTGTATGTTAGGAAAGGCGTGTTTGCTCACTACAAAGCAGAAGCAGAGCCATAGGGAATTCTGTCAGTTCCCTTTCAGGAGTCATTTTCATATTTCTGCATTTTGGGAAACCTTTTAAAGTTTGTGCTTAGGGCCTCAGAGGGGCTACCAGCTTTCCATTGTAGTCAGGATGTGAAACCTGCTCTGAGAAATCACTGGGTTTAGTTCTGCCTCTGTTTTAAACTGGAGTCCAGATTATTCACGTGCCTGGAAAATGAGGTGGCATAGGTTTGGAGTGTATATGGAGGCACATATATATACATGCAGAATATTTTTTCCAGGATCTCAGTGATAGATGTACTCAGTTGAGATTCTTGGTTTTCCCCAGGAAGGCTGTGTATAGGGAAATTCAAAAAGATATTCAGCTCTGCCTATATTTTTTGTACCTATCCTTGTAGCTTGTCTTGTCCTCTGGCACAGGGAATTTGAGTTTACACATGACAAACACTACTGAAGCGTTTGTGAGACTTCAGTTGTTCCTCTAGGCATATGTATGTGTTTGTATATGTCTATCTGTAATTTTATGCATAGAAATATATATATATACACACACACATACATAAATAAAAAGTCGTAACTCATCCCTCAGTATCTTTTAACTATTTCTCCAAATCTGATGTAATATTGGTTGGAGTCTCTCTGTAATTTGTTGTTCTGGCTACTTGGTATCAGATTCTTTCTCACTTCTCCTCTTCTCTCCCTCTCTCCTTTTTTTAAAAAAGAAAAGCATCTGCATATTTCGAAGACATGCACCATTGCCAAGCAATCTGGTGTAGTGGCTTAATATGCTGGCAAATAATTTCACAAGTTGTTTGTGTATGTGAAGGCAGTATATTTGAATATCATTATCTTCTGAACGTAGCTAAGAAGAGAGTTATCTGAGCTTATTTAAATTTTATGAAAGGCCAGACAGCTCCAGAAATGAAAGAACGTTTTTACATTTTTTAATTGGAGTGCTTATTTTCGTTCTTCACTAATGCTGATGGCATGAGACATTGCCTTTACCCACATCCTTTCTGCCCTAGCTTCTAAGTACTGCCAATAGTGGGTGGCCTAAGAACAGTTTTGGGGAGAAGCAGACTCCTGAGGACACAGGTAGAAGGGATTTTGCTTTGCAATGTGTTGCTGGCCTTCTGTGCACTGACTTTCTTGTTATTGCCTGTAAGCTCCTCTTCCCTTTCCCCTGTGATGTGTTTATCCACTGTATGGGTCACTCAGTGGCTCCCTTGGAGCATTGGCTCTTCCACCTCTGAGGTCCACAGCCTGTGCTTCATTTTCCTCAATCAGAGTGGGTTTTATTAATGCCCCTGGCCAGATTTGCTCAGCTGAGTTCTCCTGAGCGTCCCCAGCCTGGTCCCATGTACCAAGAGCATCCAGTGCTGTTCTTTCCTGTGACCTTACCACAAATGGCTTCTCAGAGCCCTTTGCATCTTCCTCTGCTGTTTGAATGCAGATCAGAAACGGACATTCAAAAGAGCAAGTCATTGTGTTCAGAGCAGTGAATCTCTTCTTTCTTGACAGGGAGATCTGAAAATCCCACTAGCTCGATCCTTCAGCTTACAGAGGTGTCTCTGAAGTTTGAGTAGCTCAGAGGAGGAGGGAGGTTTTCTCTCATGAGTTTTTCACCTAATCTGCTTTCCTCAAGCTGATCACAAAGTCAGCTCTTGTCTTTCCCTAGAATTTGCATCCCTGCATCCCAGGGGCTCCTTCCACTTGGGCCATCCTGTCCTACCTTTCCCTGATACGCTCCCATCTCCCCTGGAGATGTCCCTGTATGAGGACAGAAGTCATCCCCTCTCCTCCCAATCCCCTTCACACCAATCACTGAACCCCCATTCCCTTTGCTCTCAGCATCTCCCAGCTACCTCACAAAATCTTTGATTAAAACTCGTTATGGCCACAGTTCGTGGCAGGGGGAGGAGGAGGTAGACAGACATTCTGCAGTTCAGGAGAGTTTTCCCTGGAGCCTCATGTTTTTGATACCTTTTTGTCTCTAATCCATCCTCTTTTAATAAAGTTCACTAATATTATCTGTTACAACAAATGCTTGTCCTTTTTTGTTTTGCTTTACCCATTACTGTTACATTCATTTGGGGACCTTTAGCATTTAGTGTCCATTGCATCCTGGGTCTTTTGTGTCCTGCTCTGCCCTTCCCAATGATTTCTCTCCCTTCAGCTACATGTTGTATTCTAAGCTGCTGTTTCTTCTAGATACTTGGAGGAGACTGTCTGTTCATCCCCCATCTCTTTTGCACCTTGCTGGACTTCCCTGTCTCCATTTATATTTGTCAATTCTCTTTGGCTGTAATAAGCACCTGCACTTCTTAGCACTAGAGAATGGCTGGAAAAAGAGGCTGGAAATTAAGCAATTTTTGTTGGGAGTGCTGAAATCCAAGATAAATCCTTTTGTGAAAAAGTTTGAGGGTTTGGAATTGATCATCATAACGAGTTCTTTTCCTTTTTTCTTTAAAATTTAAATTCCATATATCAAACTTTTGGTATTACCTGTGCATTGTGGATCCTTAAACTGGAATTGCTTTTAAGGAAATACCAAGTCACTCTTTCTTCACTATTTCCCTTTCATCTGAGACTTTCATACTTTTCAAACCTCCTCATCCTCCTCCAAAACTATATCTTCAACTGAAGCTAAGGCATCTAAACTATGAAAGATGTTAAAATCCCACATTCATGCTGCCTTTTTGTTGTTTTAAGAAAGCCACCTCTGCCTTCCCTCCTTTCTCCCAAAAGCCAGCCAGCCAGCTAGCTGGAGTTGCCCATTAACTTGACCTCAAGAGTCCCCTTGTTGGTTTGTGACTTCAGAGCTTCATCTGGTCTCTGACTTGATGTGAGTGCAAGAGGTTTGTATTTCACAAGCTGAGGGTTTCTGTCTGACCTCAGGAGCTTTGAGGCAGGTGGGGCAGCTGCCCCTGCTCTTTCCCTGCAACTGGGTGGGAAAACAATCTCACCAAAAACATTTCTTTTTAAATTTCTTTTTAAAAAATTTTCTTTTAAATTTTATTTCTTTTAAAAACACTGTTGGTCACTAATTAACACTCTTGTTTTCCCCTTGTTTTGTTTTTGTCATTCAGATTGTCAGCTGCTGGATGCTGGGGGGACTCACGTTAGGGGCACTTTGCCTCCAAATTAACAGTCCAGCCCCTATCCTGCTAGTGTGCACACGGTATGTTAATTATCAGAAATAACCATGGAGCTGTGGTTTCTTGCTAATTAAGTCTCAACTTGCCAAAGATATCATCACGTTGCATAAGAACAAAATTTGGTTCAGTACTTGCATGCTCTAATTTACCCCATAACTGATTGTGCCTTGCTGTAACAAGAAGATAGCATCCCTCATTTGCTCCTCCTCTAGTCTCTGTGCTCCCTTCTGGTCCCTCACACAGAGAAAAATCCCTCTGAAGTGAATGGAAGTTTTCCTAAATTAGGAGTGACAGCATATTTGCCATTTATAGCCTAAGAGTAGCAGTGTTGGAGAAACAAGTAGTAAAGCAGTAAATAGGAGAGGGGTAACATTGCTTACACGTTCTTGTCAACGTGTGGTTTTTTTTCCCTGCTTGGTGTTACTGAGTCTTAGAGTGCCATTTGTCAGACTGCACATTTCTTTCTGGAGGCTTAGAAACCTTGTTCTCTCCTCAAAGCAGTATTGTTCTTCGCCATATGGGATAAGGTAATTATTAGCCATATAAATTTTCATTTTATAGGACAGTTCTAATTCCTAAAGGCCAGCAGTTACTATGGTACATCTCATTTCTCTCACATTTTTCCAGCTGACGACAAGGGAGTATAAATTACTGCTGTTGCTCCTGTGCTAGGACTTTGGAGACCCAGTTTGATAGGAGTCCCAGTGTGCTGGGAACTGTACAGACTTATCAGAAGATAAAGCCCTTCTCTGAAGGACTTACAAGCTTTGTAATGTGGGAGAAAGGAAAATACATTTACATATTTTTGTTCATTCAAAAACTACTTTTCAATTATACCTACTGGTCCTTTAGCCTGTTTTTTAATTAGTTGTGGGTATCGTAGAAGAAATGTATAGATATGGAGATCAAAATATTTTCTAAAACAGAAGCTAGAAAGGTTTGATTGTGGATTTCCCTTTCTTGTTTTGATTCCTTTTCTTACCATGTCAACATTTCTGCAGTTATCAGTAGCATCATGGTATTGCTCATAATCACTTTCAGAGGAAGAATGCAAATATTCACTGCTTCTATTCAGGATGCTGAAATTGCTCTATCAATCACCCTGGTTTGAAAATTATCATAAATTCAGCCCTTTTTTTTAGACAATAAAAACTTTCCAGCCCACCCTCTCTCCCAGAACATCAGGAAAAGATAAGTAATAGCGTTTTTAATTATATCACATTCTTGTTCCCCAAGTAAACTGGTCCTATGGATCAATGCAAAATCCAGGGGAGGTATAATCCTCCCTGTTGTAAAGATGAGTTACCAGTCTGTTATATATTAATATTTTGTGTTTTACCTAAGGGATCTTTATATTCTGATAACATAGGAGCTTCTTTTAAGGCTCTATCACCATATAGTGGAAGGCAGTAGTAAGACTTGCCTCCTCAACTCTTCACAAACTCTTCTGCTTTGAAGGCAAAGTTGTGTCTTTGACCTTCAGCTGATGCTTAACCACCTCATATGTTTGAACCCCAGGAAATCAGGCTGGAAAAAAGCATTAGAGGAAGTTAAATCCAGGTGTCCACCGAGAGCTAAGCAGTGATTGTAAAAGCCACTCCATCTAGTGGCAGTCACTTTGCACAGCTAATGTGGCCATGCCCATCAACAACTGGGTGATGGGAGAAAAGTCTAAAATGGTGTTCAGCTAGGGGGTTTCTGCTTTTGGTCTTCAGTGTAAAAGATGCTTGAAATATTTTGTCTATTGTTTAATCCTTATCTGTAATCATAATTCATTGCTTCCTGTGAATTGCTGCACACAGGCATGGAAATAAATTGAAAATCCTGAGTGCCAGCATCAGCATGGGCTCTTCCTCATATTTAAGTCAATATTTCAGTTTTTTTTAGAGCTGTTTTAAGATGAGCAAGGTAGTTGGGCTCATATAAGGAAGGGACAAAGCTGAGAGCTTTGGAGAGTCAAAGGCTCTGTTGGAAGAGCAGATTGTGGCAGGGCAGGGAGACTCTCCCTGCAGCCCACAGTGTCACCTCAGCTCCACCAAGGGAGGAGGGATCTGTGTGGGGGACCCATGTGCTCTAGGGAGGCTGTGAGAATCCATAGACTCCCAGGGTATTTAATATAGAGATGCTCATGGGTCTTGAGTACTGTTTGGGTTGTGCTGAAGCCAAGTGCCAAGAGCAGGGTGGCCACGTGGCATGGGGTGTCCTGTTGGCATGGGGAGAGCTTGTTCACCACTCCAGGTTTGGAGAGAAGAGCTCAAAGCCAGATTTTGCATGGCACTGACACACGTACCTGAGAAGATGAAAAGCCCAAGAACCAGACCCCTGCTTCTGCCATTGGCTTTTCAGTCCGTGTCAAATCATGCAAGACCTCAGACTCTGACCTGGGCTGTCCTGATAACTGCAGTGCCAAATGTCTAGTCTTGTTTTCACTAGACAGCCATGCAAAACCTTGCTGATCACTTCGGTGTGTTTCAGTGTTGTAGCTTATACCAGGACAAGCTAGTATCTAAATTAAAATAAACAAAATTCCAGTGAAGTGCAATTCCAGATCAGGCGAATGGCTGTTTCACTGCAACTTTAATAAAAATCAACAGCTACTTGAATAGGTGTGTGCACACATACTGCTAGAAATTTCCAATTATGATATTCCCAGCAGCAAACAAAAACAAAATTAATGTCAGCTGCATACCCCAAAGCCTAAACTACACCACTAATGAACTCCCAAGTACTCTCAAAGAAAACTCTCTTTGCAGAGACAATAAGGTGGAAATTACTGTAATAATCTCAATGTAAAAATACAGAGGGAAAGAGAATCATTGAAATTCAGAGTAAGACTTGCCTCTCCTGATCCCATTAACCATATTGTTAGCACAGCATATGCATGCATAGTGATATTGTCAAACAACTTGCTGCCACCTTCAAAAGAGCACGCGGGAGTTTGTGTTCTTTCATTTGTACTGCAAACAAAGGAAGGGGTTGCAGGGTGGCTTGCACCTTGTTCTGGGGAAGTCTGTACTTAATATGACTCCAGCAGAGACCAGCTACCTCATAACAGTTTGTTTGTCTGTCTAGCAGAAGGGCTCAGTTGCATACAGTTTTTGAAGTTTTACTCAGACATAATCTTCTTCACATGGGGCTGTGGCTTTAATCGTTAAGATGGTTGTTGGCTTTCTTCTGCCAGAAATAAGCAGGAACAACAGAGAATGCCACAGCCATCTTTACATGGTTATTGAACTACTTGATTTATTTCGTATTTTTGGGGTAGTTTTCAGATGAATAACACATTCTTCACTTCTAGTTTGAAACTGGTGCTATATTGCCAAGTTTAAAGTTGCCAGACCTCACCCAAATCAGATTTGTCAGTTGTCAGCAGGGTTATCTTTGCAACATGTAACATCTGCAAATTCTACTGGGAACATCTGTAAAGCACCTTCTGGAAGAAAAGTACCTTATGTATTAGATTATTGCTGTTCATTTTTAATGTCTGCTTCAGTGACAGCTTCCTCCCTCACTGCTCACACCCTCAAAATTAAATTCCTTAATGCTGTCTGCTTGTTTAATAATTATGTTATTATTTGCTGAGCAAATGATGTCTGCAAAAGCTGACAACCAGTATGTATTGTGTGTTGCACTATCCTGATGAGGGTTGTTTATCCTCATCCTTGTTGGCAGCACTGGATTTGCAGCATCTTCTGAAGCTCTAGGATCACATATTCTCTTCAACACTCAATGTCCAGGTGTCATGAATCAAATGCAAAAGTTTAAAGGGCTAGGGAAAAAGTCTTTTAAGTGTTCAGATGCTATGTGTAAGTACAGTATAAGTACCTCACCAACCTAATTATCTTTCTGCTGGCTTTAAGTATTGATATTGCTATAGAGAGGAATCTTCTCTTCCTCTTCTCTTCTCTTCTCTTCTCTTCTCTTCTCTTCTCTTCTCTTCTCTTCTCTTCTCTTCTCTGAGCTGAGCTGAGCTGAGCTGAGCTGAGCTGAGCTGAGCTGAGCTGAGGTGATCAGTTCTCTGGGTTTTGGCAGATGAGCTCTCGTAGCCTTTCTGCCTGTTTACTGTCAGTTGTGTCAAGCAAAGAGGTTAAGTCAGTACAAGCCTATATATGGCATCTGGGATTTTTTGAGTGTCACAAACAATTTCCTCCATTCTAAAACCATGAAGAAGCTCAGGTTTGCTCCTCTTGCTGATGGAATCACCAAGATGTCCCATAGCAGATGCAGAATAGCTGTAGCACACTGAAGCAGTCAGACCACTCTCAGCCACTCTGGCACTGGAAGGTGGCCCTCAAGCATATGTTCAGGGCATGTTTAGATGATGTTTACCATTGTCTAGGTGATCCTGCTCTGGCAGGGGGGCTGGACTAGATGATCTTTCTAGGTCCCTTCCAACCCCTAACATTCTGTGATTCTCTGTTATATGGGCAAAGTTATTAAAAGGAGCACAGCATCAGAATAGCTGTAAGGTCTGTCTTACATGCTGGTGCATGTAAGTGGCTCAGATGCTGGTGAGGTTGATTTCCCAAGGGTACTCTGAGCAGGAGTTACACCCTGACATTATTCACCGTCCACAAACAAAGGTTTGGCATGACAGGACTCAGACCACTGGCTACCCAGGGATGTTTTGCTGGTTCCCCATTTCTGTGGGGACAGAATGTTTTTGAGGGTGTCACCTTGGAACAATTTTTATTTCCATGCTCCTTTCCTGGCCCATTTTGCCTGGAGTTTTGGCCAGAGCTGCACTCTGACCCAAATGTGGTGCATGTGTTTCTAGGCAAGTGTGAACTGCCCTGATTGAGTTTTCTGATCCATGCAGAATGGATCACTGATGCTCTTAGCAGTGCTGGTCACCTTTCCTGAAACAGTGGACGGGAGTGGTTTATAACCCACCTCCCCCATAGAACCCAAACATCCCAGTTACCTTGCTTTGCTTTGCAGAAGGAAGGAATAATGAAGCTACATGAAGATCCTGATATTTATAGATTAAATAACTTGCTAATAAATTTTCAATAACAAATGTAGGATGCTAGAAGCCCACAGATTGCTGATTTACAGTTCCCCAGTATACATAGAGGCATACTGGGTGAGCTCTGTGTATCTCTTTCCCTGTTCCCTCTCCGTTGTCAGGTTTTCAAAACCCTTGGTGCTTTTGAAAGAGAAGCAATGAAGGTGATGATTCAGTTTAATGCTGCTTCTGCAGTGGCACTTGGCATTATCTAAATTAAGCAAGCCCAAGGAATATTGGTTTGCAAGGTACTTTGCAATCAGAAGCCAAGTTCAGATCTAGAGAAAAATATCTTTCGGCTGGAACAGCTTGGAAGGTTTTGATGAGAAATGAAGATTACTTCCCCGTGAAATACTCAGTTCCCATTTTTCACGTTACTCCTTAGTGTTACCCAGTTTTATTGAAATCCAGGTGATTTCTTTCTAAGTGCTCAACTCACCCTGATTCCTGCCTCCACCGAATACAATAGAAAGGTCCATTTTGTTTGACACGATTCAACTAAATTGTTTCTGGAGTTTGTTTCCGTGTTTATTTTAATGAAGTCTGGTCTTTTCCCCTTCTAGGGCTTTCCTCTGATGCATTTTTCCCTCCCCCAAGCCTCTCTGAAACCAACAAGACTGGGGTTATGAAGTCAATCCTAGATGGCCTCGCAGATACAACGTTCCGAACAATCACGACAGATCTCCTTTACATGGGCTCAAATGATATCCAGTACGAAGACATGAAGGGCGACATGGCATCCAAGCTGGGATACTACCCCCAGAAATTCCCTCTCTCTTCCTTCAGGGGTGATCCTTTCCAAGAAAAAATGACTGCAGGAGATGATCCCCTGTTGAGCATTATTCCCTCAGATCAGGTGAACATCACAGAATTTTACAACAAGTCCCTGTCCACGTTTAAGGATAATGAGGAGAACATACAGTGTGGGGAGAACTTCATGGATATGGAGTGCTTCATGATCCTGAACCCCAGCCAGCAGCTGGCCATCGCTGTGCTTTCCCTCACCCTGGGCACCTTCACGGTCCTAGAGAACCTCCTCGTCCTTTGCGTCATCCTCCACTCCCGAAGCCTCCGGTGTCGGCCCTCCTACCATTTCATCGGCAGCCTGGCCGTGGCCGACCTCCTGGGCAGTGTGATTTTTGTCTACAGTTTTGTGGATTTCCATGTTTTCCACCGGAAGGACAGCCCCAACGTCTTCTTGTTCAAACTGGGTGGAGTTACAGCCTCCTTCACCGCCTCCGTCGGTAGCCTTTTCCTCACGGCAATAGACAGGTACATATCTATACACAGGCCACTAGCTTACAAAAGGATTGTTACCCGACCAAAGGCTGTCGTAGCATTTTGTGTGATGTGGACCATCGCTATCGTAATAGCCGTGCTTCCTCTGCTTGGCTGGAACTGCAAAAAACTCAATTCCGTTTGTTCGGACATATTCCCTCTCATCGACGAGACGTACCTGATGTTCTGGATCGGGGTCACCAGCGTCCTCTTGCTGTTCATTGTCTATGCCTACATGTACATACTGTGGAAGGCTCACAGCCACGCTGTCCGCATGATTCAGCGGGGCACGCAGAAAAGCATCATCATTCAGTCCACGGAGGATGGTAAAGTACAGATCACTAGGCCCGACCAAACTCGTATGGACATCAGGTTGGCCAAAACCTTGGTCCTTATCCTAGTCGTTCTAATCATATGCTGGGGCCCTCTCCTCGCCATCATGGTGTACGACGTCTTCGGCAAAATGAACAAGCTCATCAAGACTGTCTTTGCCTTCTGTAGCATGCTCTGTTTGCTGAATTCGACAGTGAATCCCATCATCTACGCTCTGAGGAGCAAGGACTTGCGCCACGCCTTCCGCAGCATGTTCCCCTCCTGCGAGGGGACCGCGCAGCCCCTCGACAACAGCATGGAGTCTGACTGCCAGCACAAGCACGCCAACAACGCGGGCAACGTGCACAGGGCTGCCGAGAGCTGCATTAAGAGCACAGTTAAGATTGCCAAAGTGACCATGTCTGTGTCCACAGACACGACTGCTGAAGCGTTGTAAGGCAGAGACTTCTCAGCGTTGTGAGAAAAGGAATTAGTTTAGGAAAAAAACAAAACAAAAATCCGCAACAGAGAAAACCAAACCTGTGGCTTAACGTGTTTGTACCCTCCTGTAATATTTTTGGGGTTTTTTTTTTTTTGGTTTGTCATTGTAAGCTGTGATGATTGTGTTAAGAGCATTAGCATCAGCCAGTTCTTCAGGTTTTACAATTAGGGGATTCAAGCTAAATTTTCAGAAGTTTCTTTCTCAAAAAGCATTTGCTGAGTAATAGAAAGTTATTTCACCGAGAAATACCAGCTTTGCAGTGGTTCCTTGCGGGGATGTGAAGAAAAATTGTGAAACCTAATTGAAAACTAATCATACTAAACCCATCAAACAAGACAAAAAAGCCTTGTCATCATGCTGTTCATTTCAATGTGAAGTATATTTCATGTCTCTAAGTGATAGGCATTTTTGATTTTTTCCCAAACAGCAGTGCTGAGTTTTAGCAGTTTTGTAAGATGTGTCGTGTCCCGTGAACTGTATGCTGTTTTATTATGTGTTATTGATATTTGTCTGATTAAACAAAGTGATAAGGTAGACTTCCGTGGAAATAATGTGAAATGTGATATGTAAACCCCATTGAAAACACTTAACTGTATTTGAAGAATTCCTATGAGCTATTTTGGAAATTTTATCACTTTTAGTGGTCTTCTGTGGACTTAGAGGAGAGGCTTTGCATTCTTCTACTAAAATTATTTCCCCACTACCTTTTACTTTCACATGAGAGTAACAGCAACAAAGGAATAGAGGAGGAATGTAAGAGAGGAATGCACTGGTTCAGACTTTTAAATACCACTGCATTTATCCAGAAGGACACGTATGGTTATACAGACTATTGCCCTGTTCTGGGGCGTTGTGTGGAGCCGAACACTGAGAAAGCGGAGGTCCCAAATATTGGCTCTTTTTAACAGGCAACTGGTTTTAAGCCACGTGCTGGTGCTGGACCACTGAAGACAACGTGTGTCAGACTCAATGTGTGATGTTACCACTGTGCAGTCGATGTATTACTTGAAGTGTGTCGCAGTCCTGTAGCCCACATTTAAGCAGATTCAAAGCCTGAGATGCCAAACTCCCGTCTTCACTAAAAGAGGAGGAAATATTGTCAGACTCAGACATTTTCTTATCATGTGAGCGTGTATATAAATAAATAAATATCTATGTGAGTGCGTGTGCGTGCGTGCGCGTGTGTGTAAGTATACTAATTGGTGTGAGTCATGGTAGCATAACTAAGATAGGACACTATGACCAAATGTAAACTGTATTTCTTGTTGCACGCTTTGCACACGAAATTCTGTTTCTAAAATTGAGTTCTTCCAACTGATTACTGAAGAAAGGGCCACATGAAGAATGTCCTGAGCCACTCTTGAGAGGTGTAGCCATGTGCTAGAGAAAGCAGCTTTTAAGTTGTGCTTGAGAATAAGGGGAAGCAAGAGGCAGAGCGTGGCATGAGCCCGCACTGATGACTGCAGTGGCTGTCGAAGATGCTCCTGAAAATGGAGAAAACCAGAAATAAATGATAAGGCTGAAAGAATAAGAAATAAATGTTTTAAGGTTGTCAGTATTCAAATCTGATTCCTTGATTCTATGATTCTATGAAATGAGGTGAGTCTCACTGTGAAATCAGGATACAGGTGACAAGGCTTGACGCTATCAGCTTCGAGGAGAAGTTATTGAAGGAAAATGGTGACTGTGTTCCATGGTGAGATTGTTTCTGAAGCCTGGGACTTTCACAAGGAGCAAGTTAACTGGATAGTCTTTGGGGTGTGAGTATTCTGCAATTCTGTTCTGAATGAGAACATCTGGGGTCCTCTTTTCTGCGATCTTGTTTTTTTGGAGCAAGGTCGTTGCTCGCCCTTCTGGCTGATTTCTGCCAAAATAGCTGCAAAGAGGGCTTAGCCCATTAGCTCCTTCCATGACACTGGATGAGTGGAGACAAATTTGTGCAGCCCTGCCACCTGTCCTCGGGGTTCTGAAGGGTAAGAGGGGAGTGGCAGCCTTGGGTCTGTGACTGCCATAGTGTCCCCGTGGTGTTTCTGATGGCCCAGTCTAGCTCAGCCAGTGGCTCTGCAGGGGCGTGAGTGTCTCCAAGTTCAGTCTTGGTGAGGTGTGGCACATTTTAAAGATCTCAGGTGAGTTGCTCAGCAGCAGCTGGAAGATGCAGGGGGTACCTTCCTCCTCCATCCCCATGCCCTGCAGCTTACCTGAGTGGCAGACATTGTGCTTTCAAGGGAGCTGTGGCAGTCAGCCAAAACCAGCAGTTTGCAGAAGATTCCCAGAGGATGTACATCTCCTGAGAAGATCTTTCTAGTATCTAGGTCTAGTCCATCCTGAAGCAGTCCTCTTAGAGAAGGCAGGGAAAGCCCATTTGAAATGTAAAGGTATTTCAAGAGCCATTTTTGAAACTGTCTTCTTTTGAATTAAATGCAAACTTCGTGGACTTTCGTTGTGCATTCGAGTTCTAAATTTTACATGATAAATCATGGGACAATGGGGCTGTCTTGGCACTTACCTTGGTGCTTACTGATATAATAAGAAATAGCATCCTGTGAAATGTTACCGTCTATCATCAGCATCTTCATTTGCATAATGAGTTTTTCTAAAGCTCTGGGAACTGTGTGGGTTCACTTCAAACCATTTATTAAAGAGGTGACAACAATTTCCCTCCACGTTGCACACTAAGCAGAACTACTCTTTCATTAGAAAAAAAAATAAATAAATCTGCTGCCGTTTCAAGATAAGCTGTACTTAAAACTTCAGCTTTAGGTATTCCTAATTTGCAGTTGCCTACCTTCAGTTAGTGATAGCACAGCCAAATGATACTGTGTTCCACTGCCACCCACACCCTCCTCATCCACCACCCAACAATAGTTGCAGTTACGTGTACGTCCCAGCTCCAAGTGCCACGTATTTCCCGTGAAGCCCATCTGTGTCACATGCGTGCAGAGTTAGATTCTCAGTAGTCTGATTGTATATTTGTATAATATAATCTCCTCAGTGCTGTGCAATCACTACACACGTCTTGCACTGGCCTTTCGATGAAAATTTTTGGTGTGTCTATTGTGATATAGACCGCATTTTACCTGCTGTTCTTGGGCTGAATGTATGTAAATAAGTGAAAAAAAAAAAAGTCATCTGTACAAGCAGTGGCCTAAAAAGTCTGTAATTGTAGACTAGGACAATTGTTGAAGTTGCTGTGACATCTCAAATACTACCTTTGAATAAACTGTTTACAGGGTCTCTTGGGATGCTGTTTCTTAGTGAAAGGGAAATCTTTCCTTGTGATAATAGGAGGTAAAGAAATTGGATTACCTGAGCTTTTTATTTCCAGTGTTTCAAAGTGGAGAACATAACTCTTTATTGTCTGTAAATCTAACATTATTACTTCCTCTTAGAAGAATATTGTATCATTAGATGTTTGTTTGAGCTGGTAACATCCTTGCAACTGCTGCAATATTTTTCATTAGCAACCTGTACAATAGTTTGTATACAAGTACTGTTCAGATTGTCATGAAAAGTAGCTTTTACCATTTACTTACCAGTAGCAGAATAGTATTTCTGTAAGATTTCCTGTGTATTCCTACCATATCATATTTTATTTCTATAATGTAATTAAACTGTTATTTATTCAAGGAGAAAAAGTATTCCTCTACTTTTATTTGTTTCCCAAATCTGAGATAACCGAGGAAGCCATGTGATGATGCTGCCTCATCCCACAATCTGGTGCTCTACGTTTTGTTTATAAGTTTGTCTGTCAGATTCTGAAACAACTGCTTAAACAACTTGACAACAGGTTGTCAGGCTTTGTGGGTTTTAATTGTACATTGATATGTTTGAAGGAGGAGGTAGATTATAATTTTATATTTGTGTATTCAGTACTTATGGGGACGAGAGAGAAATGACATAGTTAAAACTGAATCTCCTGTGTCATCATGTAGGCAATTTCCCCTTTCCTCTGTATTAGCCAAAATGCAATAAATCTCTTTTGCCTTCCTCAGATGCATATGTTTGCACAGAGATGTCACATTAAGACAAACCCATATACTTCAGAAAAACAAAAACACAGAAGAAGAAAAGGAATACAAACTAAAGTAGTCCTGCCAGCGGCAGTGACAACTTCAATTAATTATCAGTGGTTGTAAATGTAATCAAAAACTTGAGGCAAAAGTGAATCTAGTTTCAACCTAGTGGGCACAGAGTTCTGGGTGTAGAGGGGGAATGAGGAGGTGCTGCTGTGCAGGGAGGGCAAGCCCAGCCATGCCACTGCTTGCAGTGCACACTGAAGTGTTCCCACCACTGCTCATCCACAACGGAAAGGAAGGGCTGAAAAAACACAGAATCTCTTTGTGGTCCCATATGCCAAATCCAAACCCCACTAAATGCTGTAAAAAGGTCCCTGCCCGTTTCAAAGAATCAATTTTCCATATGACTTCATCTCAGATTCATGTTGCTTGAGCAATTTTCCTTTTTCATACTCGGTTCAAAAACAGGGGAGGTCCTTAGGGGACAAAGTGAGCGTGTCCTGGGGCCTTGGATCATGGCTGTGCCACAATATTTGTGTTTTTAAAAATTAGGTCACTGATGAATTGAGAATGTCTTGGCAAACCAACTGGAAATTAAAGATTAGCTCTTAATCTTTAGCTACATGCTGCATTTAATTGAAGAAGTCTTTCTGCTGAAAGCTGTCATTTTCAGAGCATCCAGGATAAAATTCCTACCCTGTTCACATGCTCACTAGAAAATAAGGTCTCTACTGCCACAAACTCACTGTTCCTCTTGATGGTAACACCTCAGTCTATCTAAACAACACAAGAGGAAATAATGACAACTTTCCAAGCAACTGCTTTCCCACACGATACCAGCTCAGGAAGTGTGCTGGCAAATACACTGCCATCGTTTCAGCCTTTCACATTAACATCCATTATTATTTCCATTCTTCTGATAGTTCTTTTAAGAAGTCACAATATCATCATGCATACACATCATCAATAAAACTTGATTATTATTTTTTAAAAAATACATATTGTCCTCACTGAAAGTCCAACTTCGGATTGATGTAAAAATTAAATCATGATATCTGGAAACATTTAAAAAATAACAATTTTGCCCATGATTAAGAAAACACAGATTAGGGGGTTTATTTGACTAGAATACGTCTCCCTCTGTTCTGCCTTTGTCCACTATTTTTAGGTAATGATATGAAGAGTATCAATAGAGTTTTCTGCAAAAAGCAGCACAATGTATGAAGAACATGATTGCCTTTAACAGGGCTCCTTGGTATGACCACTCATATAATACTAATCTTTAAAATTCAATTAGAAGAAAGAGTGATAATAAGCCTAAGGTAATCTTAATGATGAGGTATGACATGCCCTGGGATTGTTTTCCAATAATTCATCTTTGTCTTTCAGAGCAGCAATCAGTTTAATGTTAAAGCATATTGAGGAATGGAATCCTGTGTCAATAAAGTCACTAAACCTTTTATTGACTTCAGCAGAAATAATATCTTACCCCAGATTTCCAAGCTATGAGTTTATCTTTGGAAAGTGCAATTTTATATTCTGTTGTATTTGCATTTTCACTGACATTAAAACACAAAGATGAGATGGAATAAATAACATATTCATTGGAATTTATTTATTTTTTTTACCTCTAAGATCATCTATTTTGAATTCTGGTAGGTCAATGCAGAATCATCAAGTCTGGCAGGAATTCAATGGGCTTGTCATGGGAGTGAAGCAATTTATTTATCCATATGTGTGCCGATGGGGTAGAGAACATCATGAATAAACAACTTTTCCTCACAGTAATGCTGACAGAGTTGCTTCCAGTCCTCTTACACTGGTGCTGTTTTGCTGCTGCTTTCTCTCCCTCCTCACATATCTATGCATATATATGCGGGCATGAGGAAAACAAGCTACATACATATACAAAAATCTTCCCCAAAGTATTTTTTTTTATATTTAATAATAATAATAATGTGAAACAACTTAACAGCCACTGATTTCACAAAGGGGAAACCACTTCTGCCATTTATAGCAGATGGAACAAACCCTGACACTGCTAATTTTTTTTGTCTACGTGGAAAAGATTTCTTACTGAAAGCACCTCCAGTGCTCTGCACACAGGAGCATCCATTTCCCACTGAGCTGAAAAGATGAAGGGAAGGGAACTGGAAGCACCCCAGTTCTTATCTGCAGCAGGCAGACAGAGCCACCATGTGTGTGATGCTGGGAGGGTCCCTGGGGACACCTCCATGGTGTCCCAGTCTTACAGGGCAGGGCTTGGTGGTTGCTGTAACCTGGCTGAGAGTAGAAACCTCATCAAGAGGGGTGAAGAATACTCATCTCTGGCTGAAACTTTGAAAATAAGGGATTTAAGATGCAGCAGGGTAATGATGCAGAAGCGGGCCCTGCTATGTGTCATTTCTTAGTTAGGCAACAAGGATTAGAGGTATCATTTTACCAGAGGAACACAGGGAATTATACAGGTGATATCTAGTAAGCACTCCACCCAAACCTTCACAGGGATAATAATAAATCCTGTGAGGCCTTTTAGCAGCAGCCTGGGAAAAAAAATATAATCATTGTCTCTGCAATGCTTAACTTGCAGCCTAATTCAAAGTCATTTTTAAATTATACGCCTACCTGCTACCGATGCAGTCTGAGGAGGCAAAATTAATATCAAGCATGCTCAGTAAATCCAAGGTTTAAAGCTTCAGCTAGAATGTTAATGTCTAAATTTAATACTATCAGTCATGAGAATTACATTATCTGCCTCCTTATCTTTTCCTATTTATTTGAGAGGTTTTATCTATTCTTATTATAGCGCCAGCAAAACCTGACAGCTCTGGCAGAGGGAGGGACTGTGTCTGTGCATGCAGCCTGTCATGGTGCTGAGTTGCCTGCAGCAGCAGGGCTCGGGGTGCCCTGGTGCTGTGAAACCCTTATCTGGACAAGAGACAGAGAGAATTTGCCACTTCATAGCAAACCTGAGTCCCCTCAGACTGTGGACAGTGAGAAAGCAGTGCCAAGACCAACAAACTTTGTGGCCGGTCGCTCGTTTTTCTTATTTTTTGAAGTGGATGGAGGGGTTCCCCAACTCAGGGGAGCCCGAGGGAGGGAGGAGAGATCTAGAAGGACTCGGCATCTCTGGCGGGAGAAGCTGAGAGGGTGATGGGTTTAAATGAGAGGAGATTTAGACTGGATCTCAGGAAGAAGCTCTTGACCTTGAGTGTGGTGGATCAGTGGCACAGGGAGGTGGTTGAGGCCCCATCCCTGGAGCTATTGCAGGGGAGGTTGGCCAAGGCTCT
>JAOEGS010016338.1:21924-34119 GCA_025447755.1 Corythornis vintsioides
CCTGGGCTAGTTGAGGGTGTCCCTGCTCCCTGCAGGGGGCTGCACTAGAGACCTTTGGAGGTCCCTTCCAGCCCTAAACATTCGATGATTCTATGACTTCCTGCCATATGGTCCCCCTCAAAATGGTCTCCACTCAGCACAAGAAGGCCATGCTCCTGTTACCAATCAAAATGGATGTGGGAATTCAGGCAGAGCTTCCACAGAAGGATGTGGGAGTGCAGCTGACAGGCTGCAGAGAGTGCCACAGCGTGTTGCTGATCTCAGAGGGCAACTCTCATTATGTCTGTGTGAGCAGGTAGATGATCTGCTCAGCTGAGCAGCCCAGCTGGAAGAGGAGGTTTTGAGGCTACAAGCTGAAGTAGGAAGGCTCAGGAGCATTATGGGGTGTGAAATTGAGACAGGCTGCTGGAGCCATGCTCTGTGCTCCATCCAGCAGACAGATCATACCCAGGATCAAGGGGGTCCTGTATCCTGACCCACTCAGACAAATAACAGAACCCTAAGTAGAGGGGGTGAGTGGAGGCAAGTTCATGGATGTGGCAGAAGGAAAGCACCCCCCTTGCCTGCTTCTCCTCCTCGGGTGAGGTGGTGGAGTTGATCTCTACGTGAGAGAGCAATTGGGAATGAGCTCTCCCTGGGGCACAATGAGGAGCAGGTTGAAAGCTTGTGGATTAGGATTAAGGGGGAAACTAGTATGGGAGACATTGTTTAGGTGCCCCTGCTCTGTCAGGGGGGTTGGACTAGATGATCTTTTGAGGTCCCTTCCAGCCCCTGGCATTCTGTGATAAGACAGGACAAGGGGGCCTTCAAACTCAGTGCTGTTCTTACGTAGCACTCTCTTCTCAGCTTTTGCTCTTTGCTCTTTCTTGCTGATTACACAAGGTTTTTAAACAGTTGTTTGGGATCTAATCTTAGTTGCTGTGTCAGTTGGCCCCTGCTGAGGCTTATGTCCTGCTGACTGTGAAAATGCAGACTGAGGTCTCAAAAAGGAACAGGGCTCTTGCCATCTAGAGAGTGGAGTGTGGAGGTGGGAATGAATATGAAAGTGCTTCTTTTAGGAATGTGAACAACAGCAAAGCATGAGGACATGGGCTGATGTACATTTTCTGTGGTCCCTTGCCCTCTGGCAGTTTGTTCCTTCTCCTCTAAGCTGCCTCCTCCATAGGTTCCAATACAAATACTTTTATGACTGCCTCATGAGTCAGATCCAGCTGAATTGATCCAGCTAAAAAATAACTTTTTTTTTCTTTCTTTTTTGGATATGTTATGCCTGCCAGATCATTTCCAGACTGCATGACCTGGGTTTCAGAGCTGGCAACTGGCACAGGATTTGTCACACAGGCAACTCAACAGCTCCATCAAAACAGGTTCCTGCTGTGTCAAGCATGTAATGGGACTTTCAGGGTCTTGTTGTTCATTATCAGAACAGTCTGAAAGTGTTCTGTGCTTCCAAACAGGAGCACTGGGGGAAACTTGAATTTCAGAGCCCAGTGAAGCACTAAAACTGCAGGGGCTGCATCTCTGTCCTTCAAAGGCAAAGTCCTCACAAGAGCTAAGAAAAGTCTTCCCATTCTCAGTGCCAATGACTTCTGAACACACTTTATTTTTGTTTTTTTTTCCCAACAATAAAAGTAGCTGTGTTGGAAAATTCCCTTTGTCTTTTCCTTATTTTGGAAGATATCCATGCTCCTGTTGAGTCTCTGGAAATGCCCATGGATGGGCAGTACATGCAAGTCAACCCTCTGGCTACCAGTCATGGCCAACCCACCACAGGCACACCTCTGGGCGTGCCATGGTGAAGGTCTCTCCACACCAGTACACAGTCTCAGGGCATGCAGGGCACGTTCTGTGCTTCAGTGGCCCTTGTATTGCAGTGAGGATCCCTTGGTACAGGTGCCACTCACCTCTGGGGCAAAATCCTCTCACTGCCTGCTTCATATTGACCTTCTCTGTACTGCTGCATCTGTTTCTGTGTGTTACAACTGGGAATCGAAGTGGTAAGTTACTGGGTTTGTTTCTCATCACTACAGAGAGGCACAGAGATGCTTTGCAGCAGGAGCTGCTGATGAATTAGTGGGCAATCTTGGTAGCAAACTCCATGTCAGGCTCATCCACAGCACTCAGGCAGGACAATCACTATAACCTCTTCAGCAGCATGAGCACTCAGTGACTTTTCTCCAATTTTATCTGAATCCTTACCAATGACAACACAAGCACTTGGGAAATGTTCACTCTTAGAAAAAAAAAACAAACCAGAAGTCAAACTTTGATTCTACAATCCTGTGTTGTTAAAAAAGAAACTGTCTAGTTCTGTATAAAAAAAAAAAAATAATCAATCTTCTCTAGGGGCTGGGTTGGTAAATAAATCAGGAGGAGAAGCTGCTGTAAATGAGATCTACCACGCTCAGAAGTAGAGTGACAGAGGCCAGTCGTGCATCAGTCAGTCACACTGCTGAGCTGGGGATGTTTGCTCCTCACAAGTAATTGCAACCATATTCTTTCAGAGGAGGGCAAAGTGCTCCACATTTGCCCTGGGGTGCAAAGATGCACATGGGAAGCTGGCAGGCATCATCATCCCTGGCATTCCAGACTGTAGGTCTCTCACACTAACATATGTGTGTACCTCAAGTAATGTTAAGCCATCCTAACATTACTTGTAATTTGTGAGTTTTCTGGCCAAAGAGGAGCAGACTCAAAATGTTCTCCCTTGCAAGGCACCGAGTTAATGGTCTGTTTTTACATATAATGCTGTTACACCTGGCAGTTCATGATAACAGAGGGCTGAGGCATTAGCAACAGCACAAAACAAAACAAAACCCAACCAGCAGCCTTTATCAAATCATTTCTTTGAGAGGAAAAAAAAATAGCACTGCATATATCAAAGGCTACATTATTAGACTGGTATTTAGTCTGCAGCTAAAAGGCCACACAAACCTTTACTTCTAACTGCTAACTCAGGTCTTCTCAAGAGACTTGCCTGGAATTTAAAGGGTCTGCAGAGGAGAGAGCAGTACCCTTAATGCTGTCTTTTCAGGACATTATTCTTTCCATTTGTATAGAGACAATTGCTCCAGCTAACCTGCCTGTCCTGTACCCTAGGCAACCTGACAAATTAAAACTAACTGCCTAATCCATCAAACAAATGGTTTGCCCTGGCTCCATCAAAAGTAAATAAATAGCTACCCACCCTCCCTGAAAAATAAAATGTTTCAACAGCAAACGAAGATTCTTCCCTGCTTCATCTTTCCCTCTCCACATGCCCAAAGGAATGACCTTACAGCACGGCCACAAGGTCTGCAGAAGACCAAGATTTGTCCATTAGTGCAGTTATTTTCTCTCTAATGCATCCCTGAGCTTGGGGATCCAGGGAAGATTTGGGAGTGACACAGCAAACCACGGGTCCAAGATGAAAACCAAACCTCAAAGCTGATGGGTTGTCAGCCAGGAACAGGTCTTGAAGAGCACTTGGCATTACTTCTTCCTTCCCTGGTGCCTTTAGAGGCTTATAAACCCAATATTTTCCAATGTTCCTCACAGTACCTAGCTTTGTTTTCAAAATCTGAATGTATTTACTGCCTTTGGTTTCCTGGCTAGGGATTTGTAGGCTGCTAATGAAGCTCAAAGAGCAGAGTCAAAGCATTGTCAATACTGGTTTGCATAGGTGAAAGAAAACTGTCTGGAGCAAATTGCCATCCTTGCATGCATGCTAGAAGACAATGCCATGAAACTCTGCACAGCAAGCAGAGGCACAGGGCTGTGGCTGTGTCTCCCTGCACACACAACTCTGCCTGATGCTTTCCCTGCCCTGTACTGCCACAAGCCATAAACGGATCTAAATCCCACCATATGCCAATTTCAAGCAGGCTAAATCTCATTAATTCCTCAGGGATTGGCAGCATCTAATATCTAAAGGAACTTAAAATCTTTAGCAATTACCATTAGCACCTCCATTCTGGAGCATAAAGGTTTGTAAGCACCTAAATAGGAGCTCTGAGGAGGCACTTTGGTCCTGGTCTGAATAGATGTGCAAGGGATGGCTGCCTTAGTCAGCTACCCTTCACCTTACACTCCAGCCACATCTTACCTCTTGCAGCAGTAGTGCCAGGTTCCACAGCAGGCACGAAAATTAGCATCCTTAGCTGGCCAGGATTTAATTGAGCACAGATGGAATGAACTGAGGCAGCATGAGCCTGATTCAAAGTGCTTCCCTGTTGGTACATAAAACTTCCTTGTTTGTTTTTTGAAATGAAGTTTTCATTATCTAGAAGAGACATTCAGAGACACTCACAGCTACTTATCACTAATAAAAATAAAGATTAGGTCTGGACAGGCTAGATACAGGAGTGAACTTGTTCAATACCTCCTGGCCAGAGTACCAGCTGTGACTGACCATCATCAGCCTCATCTCTGGAAGTACCATCATTTGCAGAGAAGCTTCCAGTTCTTGAGGGAGAAAAACACAACACAAAAAAACCCAAAAATGATTCTCCATGGTGGATCCCAGATGGACCATGCCCCAGAAGTCAATTTACCACACCATTGTCTTGTTGTTTATCCATCACCCTATGCTTTGTTTCATAAGGAGAGCAACGGAGGCCAAGAGAGTCCTGTGATGTGTATCTGGCCCCTGGAGAGACATGCTGCCAGGTGCAGCAGGTTTTTCAGCCAGCTTGGACAAGGGAAAAATGTGGCAACATCATCCTTCTTGCCAATCTCATTATGAGCTGGGAAGGCAGGAGGGAAGATAATCATCTGGATAAAGCCTGTGTTATTGTCCTGAGCTTCCTCGGCCTGAGAGGGACAAGATTTACTTCTCAGGCTGTGATGAACTAATTGAGACAGCTCATCACCTCCCAAGACTGAACCCAAGAGTTGTGTTTGTGTGTATGTATTACCTTGTATTGATGGTATGGAGGAGAAGGCAGCAGGGCATCCTCCTGCAGATGACAACCAGACACATGAATGTCATTTCTTGTGAGGCAAAATTGGAAAAGGTGCTGAGAAAGCAATGGGCATGATTTAATGGCTTGAGAATCTATTTTTCTGTGAAAGACATAGCTTGTAACATTCAGGTTTTTACCAAAGAGAAGACTGAAAGATGACTCTCCTGTAGCATATGATTTCCATGGGAGGAAATACCAGCTACTAAAGGTTCTTTAACCAGCAGAAAAATTGCAGAAGAAGAGGCAGTGGCTGGAAGCTGAAGCAAAACAGATTAAAATGGGCAAGAAGGCATATATTTTTAAGAATGAAGGTAATTAACCACTGGAACAAATCCTCAAGAGAGACTGAATTCTTACCTCTGGAGATTTTCAAAACATGGCTTGATGCCTTCCTAGAAGATGTACTTTAGCCAAAGAAGCTATTAGGTTCAATACATGGGTAATGGTGTGAAATGTAATGGCCTGTGATACCCAGCAAGTAAGAACAGATGATCTAATGTTTCTTTCTGGCCTTAAACCTAAGAAGCTATTCATCTAGATGGGAGCTCTGTGCCTACAGCTGAGAATTTGATCCAAGGCCCCCACTGCAACCTGTGAAAAATTAGTGTATAAATGTGCCAAAGATAATAGAATCCAACAATGAATGGGGAGCTGGGGATGAAGAAACACGCCTATAAAATAATTTATTTCTATTTTTCTGTGAATTAATGCTGGAATGCAATGAGAACCAAGAGAAACCAAGACTGTGAGGCAGTGATTTATACTGGAGAAATTCAAATGAAATGGGAAGATACAAAACTATGTTTGGATACTGTCAGGTTTCTGCAATAAAATTGCATTAGTAATTAATAATCTCCCAGAAAAGAGAGAGAGATCATCTGCTACCCTGTGTCTATTAGCAGATAAATCCAAAGTGAGAGATATCCCCTCTGGGACTACTTGATGGATTATATTAAATTTAATGGTAATGGAAGGAATACTGTAATTGCAACATGCTGGAGGGAAGAGATATGGTGGGAGCAAGAGAAGGAGGTGCACTGCTGATATGAAGACCCCATGGTATAGGAATAGGCTCAGACCCTGCCAAACTACACCAAAAGAGCAGGAGATGCTCCATTCCCATAGGTAAGAACCATCAGTTGTACAGGATAATCTTAGCTAATACAGAAGCCAATCTATATTATCCCCAAGAGAGGTACATTTGGCAACTTCAGTGTGGAAAATAAATATTAGAAATGCCAGATTTTTAAAAAACCTTTGACTGCATTTCAGAGGAATAAAATGACAAGTCCAATTAGGTTCCTCGAAGCAGAGGAGAGAAACTGATTAATCAGGCATGGAAGTTCCTAAGTAACCAAAACAACTGTGTGGGCTTTCTCCTCTTGACTCATGTTACAGGAGGAGGGTGTATCAATTTGAAAATGGAATATATTTCCACTTTCTCTATAAGGGAATGTCCAAACATCTAGATAGAAAAGAGTCCCTGCTAGCTAGGTCTCTCCAGAGCCTCTTGTATGTTGTGTGAAGCTCTGGAATATGGAAAGGTTGTTTTCTTTGAAGATAAAATGGCTTTTAAAAGAATATGTGGACTTGGTGCTGCCACCCCAAAGGGGCAATATAAACTTCACAAGTAAACTTGCATTGAGTGGAAAGATAACTACACCAAATGGCATCCTAGATTAAAATAAAACAGCAACACATGGATAGTGTCTGAAGTCCAAACCCTTCGTGGAAAAATAGCCCTATCTGTCAGAAGCACACAATGTGGAGAATGTATCCCTGCAAAATGCCAGCAGAATAGCAAGAGTCACCATCCTTGGCCAGTGAGACATCAAATTATTACTGCATCTCAGCTGGCTCTTTCCCAGAGCATTGGATGCTGTCTCTAGCAGCCTAGGAAAGCTGCCTTCTGCAGATGGGCTTTTTCAGAGGTGTTGTACACCTCACCACTCAGGGGAAGAGACAAACAAAAGCCAACGCGTGTGACACAGCACTGAACCGTGCAGATGATCCCCTGCAGGAGGATGCATCCTGATCACAGAGCTCCAGGGTGTCTGCAGAGAAATCCCATTTTCCAGCCCTGCTCCGTGTGCTCACTTTGAAAGCTGAGGGAGGGCAAAGGGAGCCCCACTAGTCTCAAACCCCTCATGTTTTGGCAGGAAGTTTGGGGTCACTTTTGATGCCATTTCTGGTGGGACCTGATGTAATTTGCTCATGACAGTGAGTGGGAAGATGACCAAGGTAGGGCTGCACTCTTTGGTCATGAGCACAGCTGGCCAGAAAGCCCCTGACACTGCTGCCACACTCATTCTGCTTTGGGGTTTTCTCAACTGCCCAGCACCCAGCCCTCCTCTGCACTGCCCTCCCAGTGCTCCTGCTCACCACTGGAGTGGGTGGGTGTGTAGCCTCCTGTTATCACAAGGTGTTTGTGGGTGTTAAAGTCACCCTCAGCTCAAGGAGCTTCACTAACCAGTGTAGTGTTGCCTCTCCTCAGCAGCACCAGCCACTCCAACCTGGGCATCACTGGTTTCTTTTTATGGAGGATTTTGTTCATGTGGCCTCAGAGCTGCTTCCCACAGGAGAACGTCTTGGAGTAGGAAATGTTCCAAGTGACATATGAGCTGCTACGTACAGACACTGCAGAGAAGACAGAGGTAATAGCTGAAGCACAGAGCTCAGCACCAAACCCTCTCAGCACTTAACCCTGCATCTGCCAGTGAGTTGCTGGAAGAACAAGGATGAGCTAATGCCTCTCCCCCCCCAGCCTCGGGCAGTTATGATAAGGCTGAATTATTTAATGTGTGTACACAGCGTTGATGTCATATGCATCATTTCATATGTACATAAGTGCTAAAGATTATTGTGTGGTTCTGTCACTGCTAGAACACTAAACACACATTTCTGGGCTTAATTAGGTGTGTAAAAATGTCAGGGCACAGCCAACGCTGGAAAATGTAGGTCCTGATGCATGAATCATTGTGAGGCTGTGGCAAGATGGAGCTCAGCAAGAGAAAGCCCATTTGGCCCTTGGCCAAAGCCTGATAAAGTGCCTCTAATGTCCTCTGAGCTCTTAAGTCATCCAGGCAGGACTCTCACCTCAGTCCTTTCTTGGTCTGTGAAGTCCACACTCTGTCAGTGTGAGTTTGAGCAGAACAAGATGATTATTTTATTTGGAAAAAAAAATAAATAAAATTCAAGCAAAAACTTGGACAGAAATCATGAAAGCTTTGCTATAAGCTTAGATCTTGGGCACGGGTTTATCAGAAGTTTTTTCAGAGGCTTCTCTGCACTCTGAAAGGAAATATGGTGGTCTGTGAGTCACCTGGCCTGTGTGCATGTAAAACCACCCTGAAGCACATTTGAGGGCTTGCCTGTCCTCTCTGCTGCTCTGCTGTAGGTGTCACATCCAAATACATGCCAGCCACTTGAGTTTCCCTGGAGAAATGCTCCACTAGCAGAGCTAACATATTAACACTGCAAAACCCTTTATTCAAGTCACAGAGTCACCCCAGAATCACAGAGGAGTCACAAGATCACAGAGAAGTCACAGAATGGTTTGGATTGGAAGGGACATTAAACATCATCTACTCTGCCCCTTCTGCCTCAACAGGGACACAAGGCAGCAAGGCACACTAAGCTGCAATTTGCATCTGTGCATTTTCCTCCTGTTCAGGGCCCAGCCCCAGTGCAAACAGCAGCTTTGCATGCACTTGGTGACAATGCTGACAGAGCCCCATCAGTGCCTGTCACCAGTGGATATAACAGGGCAAAATCCCCAAACCAAACAAGACCTTAATTTCAAATTGAGTTTTGAGTTTCCTGAAATCTCAGCTTGAAAGAGGTTTCATCCCTTGCTCAAGGGGTAAAATCCTCTGGGGAGAAAAAGTAAATAAAGGTTCCCAGTGCACAGGCTTTTTGTAAATAAACGCCTGAGCATCTCACCAGCTGCATGAGTGTGATGTAACTGAAACAGCAGCTCAGCCTCAGCTGTGTGGCAGGACCTTGGGAAAACTAAGTTCAGTTTCTTCTTCTGATCCTGTGTCATCACAGGAATGTTTTCAGAGTACATTTTTCATATGTTAATAGTTCTGCACGTTATTAAACTGGATCTAATTATGCTTGGTTTGCGAGGAGCAGCAAATCACATTCACAATGGTGCTTTCATTAAAATAAAATATTCTTCCTAAAGATTTCATTAAGATGTTAATTGCTACTGGAATTATATACACATATATAATAAACAAAAATACCTAGCCATTATTAGAAAATAATTTCCACATACACCAAGCCATTTACTTCAGTTTGGTTTAGATTTCAGGTGGGAAGTGCTGTGACTGGCTAGAATGAGCAAAAGAACCTCTGTTATGAAAACATGGTTTTGGTTTTTTTCTCTGCAGATGCAGGTCACTCTGAAAGAATAGGTGATGAAAAAAAAAATCTAATATTGGGGAACATTGAGCAGGTTTAAATGACTGAAGGAGTCAGCTCAAAAAAGCTGTGGACTCTAAGATAAGCATGGGAGAGCAGCAGACATTTTAATGTCTGTGGATCCTGTACTTTTACCAAGCAAGGTAAAAAGCATCACGTGGAGGTATCTGTGCCTGTGCTTATTGCTCTCCAGGTGTAGTGACAAGACTGGGGTTATTTTTGGCCTCTAGAAAGTGGATTTTTTGGCCTCTAGAAAGTGGATTTTTTGGACACTGAGATCAAACACACCCTACAGAAGGTCCACTGACATGTCCTGTTGGACAATAATCATCTGAATGAAAAGGAAAGTTCAAAAGGTCTGGCAATATCACCAAATTCTCCTTTATGTGCTTCCCTCTAACACCACAGGCTGACTCCATGTGTGGGGATGGAGAGCTTTCACTAGGGAGAAAAGCAGAAAGGAACAAGAGGAATGTAAATGCAGTGTGAATCAGAAAACATCCTCAGAATCATAAAAAGTCTGTACTTCAAAAGGATCCACAATAGAAGCCCGAAAGCTTGTGCAATAGGAACTAGAAAATAGAAAAAGGAAATTAAATTTTTAAGACTCTGTATGTTTAGATGGTGTTATCTTCAAGACAACAAACATCAAGGGTCCAGGAAATTCCAAATTAAATCCAACACTCTCCTTATTTCCTGATTTTCTCTTGTTAAGCATAAAAAGCACAGCCAGGATCAAGTTAACATTATATTTCCTGCCATGTGCATTGTCATAATTTTCATTGCTATATGTGACCCACTCTGAAATAATCTAAAAAAACCAAACAACCAACTATGAATTGCCCTGACATGCAAAGAGAGGTAAGCTGTAGTTCACAAGACATCTAAGAAGACCAGATGCTGGTGCCACAAGGGTTTTTTTGTAAATCCAAGGTGAATATCTGATGGATGAAGTTCATGTCTGATGGCAGATTCTGTTGTTATTAGATGACATTTATTGATTAGTGTGAGCCATCTGACAAGTGTTTCTCCTAACAGAATTTAGATTGTGTAGCTCTTTGGTGCTGCTCTGACAGAGCTGTCATACTTTCTACTGTCACCTTCCTGTGACATGACTATGAATGGCAGGAGGAGCTCAGCCTCCAATCCTTTGCACCCACCAGCTCACCAAGGCTGCAGTCACAGCTCTCACATGCCCATTTTCAGGGAGACATCACCTGAGGTTCAGTAATCTGAACAACAGGACATTTCCAACCCTGGGGGCAGTTCCTGTGCAAGGAGCAAACACACCTAGTGGGGCAGTGGTGTGTGTGGGATTGTTAAATGAGCCCAAACCAGCTCCTCTCTAGGCATTAGCCCCCAATGGTTGCCCGTGTCCAAAGTTCTAGGATCACACCTACACATGGCAAATGGACAGCCACAGCAGAATTAGCACAACCACATAAAATAGAGGCCATGGCACATGGGTGATACCCATCCTCAGTTGTTACTAGCAGGGTGTGCAGGGCAGCATAGTGTCTCAGTGTGATGCCAAGAAAGGTGCTGTTTCTGTGTCAGAGCCAGGCAGACACTTCTAGTAAGGTCCCTGCACTGGCAGCAGGAACTCCTGGTGTGAGGAGGTGATGTCCATGACCACAAACAGTGGTGTAAGGAAATCTGTGCCTTCCCCCAGCTCATCCTTATGGGGTGAAGAGCCCAAGGAGGGAGGATGCTTGGTCTGTTGCCTGGTCTTCAAGGCTCAGCCATAAAAGTAGCATGTGGGGCACAACCAGGTGTGAATTAGTGCCAATGCAGCTTATTCCCCAGGCAAATTCCCAAGCCACATGTGTGGGTTAGAGCCCCTCAGCTAGCCTGATGCCACTCAGCATGGGCTTGGCACGTAGCTCCAAACATGTCCAGGCCACAGGTTGGTCTTTTGCCACTCCTGTTTCTGCAGCTGGGGACCTCCTTGCCACAGATTTCAGCACAACCTTCCAGTAGCTTCGTTATCAGGAGATATTTTGGACTCAAACCTTATCAACAACAAGGTTTTGCCCACATGAGCTCTGGGGACTCAGCAGCCTCAAGCTTGAGGATTTGCTTTCCTCACCTGTTTCCTCCTGCCTTCATGTTGATGTTTTTGAACTGAAGTCCATTGCTGGCTGGAGGGCAAACAGCAGTCAGGGGGTGGTGCAGACCCTATGGGAGCATCTGCTACTCCTGGTTCCTGCTGGCTGTGTCCTGTGCTCTCCACCAGCAGCACACAGGTCCCAAAACACAGCCCAGGAGCTCAGGGTTTCAAAGCAAGGTTAGACTTTGATGATTGCTTTGAGATGATTGTTACGGAGCAGTTTTAGTCATCGTGACCTGACTTTTCCTTGATATCTGTGAGAGTTGACCTAAACTCCTGAGCTAATTCTGTGCTTTCAAAAAACTATTTTTTGACAATCCTGGAATCCTCAGAACTGAGGCTGAGTTGGCAGAACATTGTACTTTTACCTATACCAATTTCAGTATAAAGAACTGTCTCTTTTTACACAGAGTCAATAGTTTTTGAAAAGATCAATGGAGGGAGGGAAGGACATAGGAATGCAGGAAGGGAGGAAAGGGGAAAGGGAGAAAAAATGAAAAGAAAGGAGAGGGGAAAGAGAAAAAAGAGAGAAAGAAATAGACAAAGAGAAAGAATAAAGCAAAAGAGAGAAAGAGAGGAGAAGGAAGGGAGGAAGGGAGGAAGGGAGGAAGGGAGGAAGGGAGGGAGGAAGGAAGGAAGGGAGGGAGGAAGGAAGGAAGGAAGGAAGGAAGGAAGGAAGGAAGGAAGGAAGGAAGGAAGGAAGGAAGGAAGGAA
>JAOEGS010016339.1:0-13424 GCA_025447755.1 Corythornis vintsioides
GGCTCTGAGCAGCCTGGTCTAGTTGAGGGTGTCCCTGCTCACTGCAGGGGAGCTGCACTAGATGACCTTTGGAGGTCCCTTCCAGCCCTAAACATTCTATAATTATATCTAAATCCTTGACTTGAGCACTAATGTTAATTTATCCAATACAGAGACCATGCTAATGTATGATTGACTAGAAAGGGGTTGGACTAGATGATATCTAGAAGTCCCTTTCAACCCAGATATTTCTACGATTCTATGAAGAGGACAACAAGAAAGTTTACAATGGAAAATGTATTTTCTTCAGTCCAGGGCTGAAATAATTCAATTATGTAAGGCATGAAAGCAAGTTAATCAGTTAAAGCAATCCAGATTCTGATTATACAAACAGGTTTTTTCAGACTGACCTGACTTAGAAAAGATGCTTAGTGGAATGATGGGACATATGTTCGGAGAGAAGACTTAAGACTTTAGGCCTAGCAAAAGGAAGGATGAGATTAATTTGTCCTTCATGATGTGATAGATCAAGGAAAGCTGGTGCTGTGGAGAAGACCTTTGACTTACAGCATGCTTAGCAGGATGTCCTTTCAAGCACTGGCACATTTTGTTACCCCCTTGCAGCCATGTTGCCAATATGTGTCCTGGATGCTGCCTAGATAAAGCTCTTGATCCTACTCCATCTCCTCTGCTTTTTAGTCTGCTGAAGTATGTAATCTTGATTTGGGATACTGAAATGTTTTGAGCCTCTCCCTTTGACTTTTAGTTTCTTAAAGAATAATCAGTTCCTTTATCTGAACAGACTCATGTCTGAACACAAGAATAGATTAAATAACATCTGATAGTATTTGGGCCTTTTACACTACTTTGATTCCTTTGTCAAATCCACTTGATCTGCTAACAGCTACCCAGTAAATCCAGTAGCTACCCAACAGAATCAAATGCTACAGGCTGTCATGGTATTTGTGATGGGTATTTCCACATATATTTTAGCAACCATGCTTGTCAACAGTAAGGGAGGAATTACTCCATGCTCTTTTGGTTGATTGTTTGCCATACTACAGCAGTCTAACTGCTTTTGTGAGGTTAATCCTTTTTTGTATAGAAGAGATGAGGGAGGTTTACAGGGCTTCTGAGGTTATGTGATGATCTGATATGTATGCTTCATCCACTGAATGTTGCCACAATGCTGACTGATGTTAAACAATAGAGAAATACTAATGTGGATGCATTTTGCAAACATAAGTTTTCTAACATCTCTGGTTATTCAAGATGACTTTTTTCTTCAGTTTGTGGATTGGGGAACTGGTTTATCACAAACTGTGGCTTCTGATATTGTCAGAATAGGTCATACCTTGTGGTCTTCCTTCTCCAGAAGGTCAGCTAAGATTCCACTGGTACTTTAAAGACAACTACTAGGAATTTACCCGCTATGTGGAGTTATAGTTATCCAAATCATAAGGACAAATCCTGTGAAGATGGGACACAGAGTGAAGGACAGACAAAGCAATCCCATATCAGCTAGTAGGAATACACCTCTTGCTACTGTGACTAGCGTGTGTTATGCAGCTGAGTCTCCTTACACCTGACCTGGTTTGGGGGAAATGTCATGTTTGGGTACATTCTGTCTGTTCTTAGCTGTAGAAGATGGTCCTGGAGAGGTAACCAGACTGCCATAAGATAGCTCAGCATTTTCCACACATAGCAGTCGGCAGGATTTGCGTGTTGAGATGCTCAAGCTCTCCACTGAAAGCAACAGAGGGAATTAGTTCAGTCAGTAGAGGTTCAGGAACAGTAGCAGTTAATAGGGAAGACAGACAGGATAGAACAGGCTCATAGGCTCAGTTGTGAAGCAGGGATTCATTTATGGGTGAAGGAAGAGGGAATTTGAGTGGCAAGTACATAAAGCATTCAAGAGCAACAGGACATCTAACCATGCCAGCAGGTGTAATTCAACACTAAAACCTATGCTATAAATAGTTTTGAAACATATTTGTGATATGGTGGTGTGGGTATGATACAGTCTGCTTTGATCAGTCAAGAGCATTGCGCTGTAATAACAGCAGGCTGCCCAAGGCAATGATGGGCATGAGTCATGCTCCAGGCTCAAAAAACTGTATCTTGAAAACCATAGAATCATGCTGTGTCATATATTCTTATTCACTTGTGAGTTTCCATGCTGTGCTGCTCTTTTGAGATGCAAGTGTGATTGAGCCTGATACTTTTGCTTCACCCTGTTCCTCATCCCATTCACATCTGGTATTCTCTGGTTTACCTCAAAGCTCAAGAATTCAGGGAACAGTAGATCAATAGGTAGCAAGACTGCTTAAAGTCTCAGACAACATAAAACTGATTGCTTGATTGGGTTCTGCTTAAATCTCTTGGATTGCCCATTTAATTTCGGTTTATGTTGGCTGAAAATAAAAGCTGGTGCCATGTGGTCAGGTGGGGCCCATCCAAGAGTGAAGCAATGGGGAAACAATTTTGTTTTTTTCGTTATTGACTTTATTAGGTTTGTAACCCTTTCACATGTATGTATAGTGGGACTTAAGAAGTGTCAATTCAGTGCCCCTGTCATGGGGAGTACTAAGGGCTGAGGAAGGATTAGATAGGGGAACAGTTGCTTTATATAAATACAAGAACCCTTGGGAATAAGTCCTGGCACCATTGTGGCAGAACTCCTTGGCTTTTGTCCTGTGACATAAGCTCTAGTTTAACTGCAAGGTGGGATACCACCTCATTAGATCTCAAGGTGGTGGGAGGTGTATCTTCTGATTTTATTCACAAAAGTGTAAAAGTGTAATCAAAGGGATGGATATTTTTATGCCCTTCCTAGAAGTAAAGAAATTAAATTAGTTTGGGAACCTCTGTCAGCATTTTTCTCTTAGTAGGAAAGCTAACTGTTTATTGTAAAGACGCTGTCACATGATGGTAGTGACTGTTATTGCCATAAAATAGCAGAAATTAGATATTATAACTTAAAGCTTCTCCAAATAGGATTATTCAGGCTAGGCCTTAAATTAACAGGTGGCATCATTTTGCTTTCTTCTTCAATTCTAAGAGCATTCAGTAGTCTTTCTGATGCTTTGCTGAGGCAAATGAGAGACCAGAGACCACTAGGACCCAGCTTCCTCTTGCAACATTGAGCCACAATATTATACTAAGCATTACATACTGTCATGCAGAATGTTTTTCTCCTAACTTGCCAGTCAGATTAATTTCCACTAGTCATCATATCTGAGTATTGAGCATGGAGTGCATTTTTCCTAAGCAAGACATTCTCTTTGAGCAGAAGCTGGAACTAAAAATTTTATGAGTGCTGAAATATCCATGGCAGCATTTCAGTTTTCCTCTCTTAATTGCTGAAATTCCAGCACTGGGAGTTCAGAATACTGTTCAGGTGTACAATGCTGTCAAGTCAGTAGATTAAGACTTTTCAGGACCTTCATATAAAAGTTATATTAATTATATGTGTTTTATATAACAATGCATATAAAAGTATTATTATATGCTGTATTGCCAACATGTTGCAGTGGCATTTGACATTGGTATGAAACCCACAATACACATTTCTGTCTCTTTCTGTTTTTCCCCCTGCAGTTCAGATGGAGAAAATGGAACAGATGAAAAAAGAAAGGCAGGAAAATCACCTACTCTGTTGCTGCAGACCCCCACCAGCGAAATTGAGTATTTTGATGACCGGAAAAAAGTTGATGTTGCTAGGTAATGTCAGAAATTGTGTTAGTTTTGTCTAACCATATAACCAGAATGGTTACAACCCATTTAAGAAGCTGTGCTTAGTAACAAGACGTATCAAACATTCTTTTGTGGGTTAGTTTGCACACCATGCAAGCAAACAGGAACCAGAGCCAACTTCTACGGGTTGCTCTATTACCCATCCCAAGCAGCCAAAACAGTGTGAATTTGGACTTTGGGCTGTCTGAGCTTTTCCTATTCTAGGAAAAAATACATTGCACTATTTGGTGTCACTGCTAGTTTCATGCCTTTCAGTCAATTTGACAGGTAGATGAACTGAGCTGCAGTTTGAATCTTGGGCTGTTCCAGAACACTTTTATGCTGGAATATTAATTGTCCATGGTAAAACTATGACAAAAGCTTTAATTTTGGACTCTGTGCTGTATATTGCATCAAATTATTGCAGTGTCTCTGTAATAACAGTCATTCTTCCTTTGCTGGAGAAAAGGAATGCATTTTAAACTCTTCAAATGCAAAACAAAACAGTACTAAAATCCCACTTGAAGGCTTGAATACAAATTTTCCATCTTTTTCACTTTGCCAACTAAGCAGCCAATGCAAAAGTCAGCAGTCAACCTCACACTGGCTTTGGTCACAAAAGATATTCAGATATTCAGTAAAAATCACTTAATTTCCAGAAGTGCCTTTGAGGAGAAGGTATTTGTAATATGTGGGTTGTGGGCTTTTTGTTGGGTTTTTTGTGTGTTTTATATAGTCTTACCTTTCATATATAGTATGAAACTGTAATTGTGAGGGATTAACACGTTTTTTGTAAGGTATACTGGTCATTTCAATTTGACCTGTACTTTACATAGACATGCCCATTTATATGGGTATTCATTCTCCTGTGTGGGACCACCTGAGATATGCAGCCAGTCCCACTGCTATCTAAATCAGTCAGGCTGTACAGTCACTTTACTAAATGCAGCTGTATTTCCATTACACCTAGGGGTTCTCTTTCACCCTTACAATTTTTACCAGGGATCCTGAACCTCTCAGGCTTAGAAGAGTAAAAAAATCTTACTATGCAGTATAAAGTGTAGTAATGGAAACTTTCATAGCATCTTTCTTTCCACATTGAATCTTGAGCACAACATCTTCAGGTCATTCAGTATAGGGGTCCTGTGTTGTTTTTTTTCCTTCTTCTGTTCAGTCTGCTCCTGAAGGCCTCTGAAAAAGAACTACTTTAATTCTATAGCCTGTTGATATGCTTTTGTTCTGTGCTAAATAGCTCACAGGGATGATGATCTTCTGAATCTATTCTCTTTCTGATCTATGAAATTCTGTTATCCCACCTCTGTTTTTCTGAGCAGTCCATTTTCTTCTATATAAAACAAACAAAACTTAACTTTCCCTGATATCTGCAGAGTCTTTCCTCTGTATTTCTTCTGAGTTGTTTGGGTTTTGGTTGGTTTTCTTTTTCTAGTATGAATGGCTAGAGCTGACACTATAGCGGACTAAATTCCTATTTACCTTCTCCAGGATTCCTGGCTATCTTAATGATTACATTACCTTACACTACGGTTTATAGCCATCCTCTTGTGCACCTGTGTTTCCACATGAACACCCATTTTGTCATACAACTTCATAGCTTTCAGTACAGCACAATGCACTCTCAGCTACTAAATGTTATTCATTCTCACATTAGTAAGTAACAATGTTAGTATTTCATGTGTTGCCAAGAAACGAGTGTGAGGCTAAGCACTGTGGTAATTCATTAAGTTGTAAAAATATACTGAACGTTTTTAACTTCCTTACAAGTAGTAATACAGTATATTCCTTCTAAATTAAAAGACCAGTGAGGGCTGGCATGGTTTAGAAATAAGATATACTCCTCTTTATTGCTGCATAATCCTTGATGAATCAGGTAATAGTTATTAAAGGATTAACAGGTTTCATGGAGAAGTACATCCTGTTGATAATTTACCAAGACTAATGAACTGAGGCCAAGCTTATATGGAATGCCTTTTTTAATATTCAGGACAAAAAGCACAGATAGTCCATTCCTGACAATGGATCTCAAGACTGACTCCAAGATTGAAAGGAAGAAACATGCCTCAAATCAGGTAGGGCAGAGGGTGTAATTCTTGGGTTTTTTTATAGTAAGAGTAAATATGTAGCTACCATGAGAGCCCCTTTGTTTAGCAATACTATAGTTTGTGGTTCTATAAGGACATAGGTTCCTTTTTCATCAGTGTGTTAGGAGTCTGGGTAAAGCAGGATACAGACTGAATAGCCACATAGCAAAAAATGAGAATTTAGTGTAAAACAAGTGGGCAAAAGAAGAAGGTGGTCCTGGGAGAGCTGGAAGTGGAATGGGTCACTGAATTGTAAGACTGTCTAATAAGGTATGTGTCTGGGTGTGGGGCTTTTTGTTTTTTAGCTGAAGGCAAATGCACACTTTCATAAGCTGTTTATAGATGTTCCCATTGATGAGCCACTGAAACAAAGTAAGTATTAATCCCCTTGTCATTGCTGGCTGTGGATCTTAGATAATGTTGTTTCCCGCCAACCGTGGCCATGTACAAGAGGGACTACCTAAATTTTTAAAACCTTAAACTCAGCTGTCTAGAGCTACAAAGCCACCATCTGCATGCCTTGGGTGTTTTTGTTGTAGTACTGTAGAATTCCAAATGCTGGGCACCTTTGAGAGTTGTGGTCCACTTTGTACTTCTTACCAGAGTAATCTAGTGCAAAATCTGTTGCTTTTGAAAGTTCCCTTACTAAAGGCACAGCTCGATTGTGACAGCATAGGTGACTAGCTTGTTTTTGCTGTTATTGATGCTTTAAGACTTAAAAACTCTTGTAGGATGAGGACTTGGAAGGTTTAAGGACTATACTGCTCTCTGTAGTAGTTACAAGTCAATTCCACATAGATATGTACAAAAATGTTTATTGAAAGGAATACAAGGAAAACAATTAATGAGTGAGAAATGGTTTGCTCAATGGCTATGAAGTAAAAGCAGTTTTCCTTTACATGTGTTATACTTCTGGTCATCTAGTCCAGAGACCTGCTATAATGCTAAAAGTTTAAAGCTAAAACCTTTGCCTGGGAGTCAGTTGCATGTTCTTACGCAACTTATGAAAATGCTTATCAAAAGGCATAAACATATGATGGTTTTGAAAGAAGAGCAAAACAAAAGCCAGACTGGTAACAGTTGGCCTAGATTGTGGTTACCTTAAAGATTATGGAGTATCTATTTGTTCCAGGTTTTACCTGTGCTCTGCAGAAAGAAATTCTGTACCAAGGAAAGTTATTCCTTTCTGAAAACTGGATTTGCTTCCATTCCAAAGTTTTTGGTAAAGATACTAAGGTTAGTAAAAACTCATATACAGAATAATAATGCAGAATAATAATGCCTTAACAATATGTTTATCCCTAGAAGCTCACATTATTATGTAAGGCTAGAAACTACAGATACTTCTAAGTATTTTTGAATACAATCACTATTCTGAAATGATGCCCAATAGTCACTCTAGAACTGGAGCCTTATTATTATTACAGATCAAGTCTCTCTCTCTTACAGACGTCCTGTCTGAAAATAATAGATGAAAGGAAAGGAACTAACATGCAGCCCTGAGGGCAGTGCCAAGCCACTGTAGCACAAACTGTGCAAAAATGTAACTCATGAAGTAGGTATGGAAAAGAGGAGGAGAAGGAGGAGGAGAAAAGAAGACTGAGGAGCATATGGTTTACAAGCTGGGGAACCAGAGGGAAGGATAAAGCATATATGACAATTAAAAAGGAAGAACTACAACTTCTGAGTTGAGTGGTGAAGGTCTATGAGGGATTCTCTAGTACTCCTGTTCTGTGTAGATAAAGAGAAAAAAACCCAGTTTGCTAGGCTTTTACTTGTGAGCCTAGTATGAAGAGCATAAAGGGGACATGAACATCTAGGAAATTCCTACTTTGTAAGATCATTATTTATTTTTTTCTTAATGCAGATATGACCCACCTAAGGCTTGATCCCTCTGTGACAAATGATATACATATGGATAAAAATAAAACCTTTCCAAAAATACTATGTTCTGATTCTATTGATATGGAGCTTTTGGAGTTGTTTTGTTTACATAAACTCTCTTTTATTGGGAAACAGCATAATTTGCTGCAAGGTTTTCTTTGGCTTCTTTCTTCAATATTTCCTTGAACAAAGTTCCTGTTTAGATCCCCAGACCCTTTGTCAGTGAACTGTGTTCTGAAAACAGTTTAGGAGTTGACAGTGTCTCATTTTTGTGCTGTCAGCCATTTTGCGGAACACCGTCTGTCTTTAAACAGGCTTTTAAGGTGGTAGAATAGGTTGAAAGACTGCTTAAAATTATTAACAGCATGTTCATAATGACCTTATGGGTTGTTGTGTTTTACTGCTTAGCCCAAGAAACAGAATTATTGTTGATCCAGAGTTAATGGATTGTGTTAGACATAGTAAGTAGGTTAATGTGAATAGTGTATATGTTGATGAAAGCCACATGGCACAAGCAAGGAAATGAAAATTAACATATAGTTGGATACTGTCATTCATAGTAAGTATCAGCTACCTTGAAAATTAATTTGATTAAAACTGAAGCTGCTGTACTAGCAATCATCTGTTCACCACAAACAAGTATGACTACATCAAATTAGCACAGCTTCCTAAATTCAGACTAAGCTAAAAATCTAATAGAACTCTAGCAAGTAGACTAGAAAGACCTGGGAAAAAAAAAAAAAAAAGGCAATATTATAATGATGTAGTGCTTAGAAATTACCTTTGTCAACAGGGTTTTTGATGCAGAAATATACACATATTTATGCATACTGTAGGCAGTATTTGTAAAAGTAGCTAATAGTGATGTTCCAGCTTATTATGGGTCATTGTTTTCAGAAAACATTGCAGGGAAAATTAAGAGTGAAGGAAATAGGCTTGATCATTTACTTTCAGCTGTCATCCTCTGCCCCTGCAACACACACTTAAGATTTGTTTGCTCACATATAGCAGGCAAAAGTTTTTATGAATTCCATCAATAAAAAGGAGGAAAATGTGTGACATAATGAAAAATAATGTAATGGAAGAGGGAGGAGAAGGAAATCAAGCTTGACAGGAAGAGGACATTAGCAGTCAGACATATTAACAAAGTTTCCAAGACACAAAACTTTTTCTACTTCTTAGAACTTGTAAAACAGGGATAAAGTGTTTTATTTTAAGACATAGCTTGTCTACACATGCTAATAATTATTTTCAACATGAATTTTTCTCACACGCAGTGGGTTTTTTTTACTGAAAGCTTTAGTGAAGGTAATAGCCATGCAAGTCAGAAGATTTGGGTCTGCAGTGTAAACACTGTATGCACTCAAATATAAGAGATGGCTTCTGAAGGATTGAATAAGCTTTGAAAGACATCACTGTCTTTCCAGGTAGTTGTTTTCAATGTGTCTTGTCCTTGGGTCTTTCCTGGAGCTAAGCATTATCTTAAGCATATTAGCTGCTTTCCAAGCTTCCTGCAGGTAAACCTTGTTACCAGATAGAAATACAGTACTTTGCAGTGATTTTGCCATTTTAATCTAATGCTGGGTATAACAGTGCAGCAGGCAAGTACTTAATCCCACTTAAGTACACTTCAGTCTTGATTACAGTAATGTTATCCATCAAAATAGCATGCAGTAGAATGTGATTAACATCTCTGAAGTCCAATTCGAAAACTTCTAAGCTGCTTTTTTTGTTATTACTGCTATTGAGTTTCTCCTGGAAGGTATTCTGCATTGGTTTTGTTATGGTTTCTTGTTTTGTTTTTCTTTTTTTTTTTGTCCTTGGGTTTTTTGTTTTTTTTTTATGGTTAGTTATGCAGATTTTGCTCTGACTACCTGAAGATGCTGAGTTTTTCTTAACAAATACACATCATAGCTGCTCACTTCTTCCCACTCCCAGAAAAAAGTTTCAAAAGTATTGCAAAAACTTTGTAGAATGATACAATGTCTAGATTAAGAAGAAGAGGTATAGTGGAGAACCATGTATAATTACCCATTTTCAAAAGACATGGCTTCTGAAGCAGGACAAATAGAGTTCACATGTAAAAAAATAAATGGAATAAATTATGATCAGATTTACAGATTCTTAGACACAGGCTGGGAATAAGAATAATTAAAATTACATGTTTTGGGTTAGTTTGTGTTTTTTTCAGCTGGTTCACTTTTTACATGAAACTAAGTACCTTGTAAAGAACAACTTTCTGCCCCTTAGATGACAAGCAGATAGTTGACTAGCTAGGCTTCAGGAGGAGTGGCTGGCAACATTGCACCCAGACTAATTTGCACGTACACATTTTTTGTTACTTGAAACAATTTTTAATTCCATGACGTTGTGTTGTTGTTGTGAACAAAAGTTAATATTTTATGAAACTGCACTGAGTAACTTCATTCTCCTCTTGCACTGACGTGTGTTTGTAATTCAGTGCTGTGATTGCTTCTTAAACATTCTTTGGACACTTAATCTTGCTTCCAGATTTCTCAAGTGGTTGTGACAGTTTGTGCCAAAGGAATTTTTAACAGTAGCTGTATCTTAATCATGTGTATCCAGGCTTACTATACTTACCTAACTTGGTTAGATCTAGGCTTTTCGGCTGAAAGTCATACCAGGTCCTTTGTAATACAGAGTTTACAAGAAGAGCCCATTGAGAATATCTGAAGTGAAATGCTTTGAAACTTAGCAAGCATTAAGCTAATGGGGTTGGATGTAAACACAAAGCAGGAAGGAAAGTTGAGAACTTTTCAGTGTAAATGTAGACAGCCTGGATGGCACACAAAGGAATCCGTTTAAGTCAGTAGGTGTGTGGGTACTGGATCTTTCAACATCACTGAAGGATGAGCTGTTTACTTAGCTGCTTGTTGCAGACTAAAGTTTCTCAGTGCTGGGAAGACTTTCATGTTCATTCTTCAACAAGCCTTTCTTGTCTGATGTGTTCTGAAATGCTTTGTTTTAAAACAAAGAAGGCTAGCTTTTAAGACTGGTTCATTCTGCAGATCTACAGTGAACAAAGCCTGTAGTCTTGTGAGAACCAGAAGAGATCATAAAAGAAAGACACAAATGCTTGGGTTTTCAGCTGATAAAAACAGAAGTAAAATAGTTAAGAAATAGTAATCACCCAAAACCATACCTGTTCCATATGAACTATTAGTAGGCCTGTAGTGGAGAAATCTTTAAACGAAGCATGTTGAAGGTCACAGTTGGCTTCTTGTGAAAGAAGGTGCAGATATTTATGCATGTATTGGGACTCTAAGACTACATTGATCTTGTTTCAGATTAGTATACCTGTGCTCTCAGTGACACTTCTGAAGAAAACCAAAACTGCCCTTCTTGTGCCAAATGCTCTGATCATAGCAACAGTCACAGACAGGGTGAGTACTGGCAGAGAGCAAAGTTATTTTACTCTGCCTGCTTTCTTTTTAGTTTTTTTTCCTACCTTTCTTTTTTTCTTCTCTATTTATTGGCGGTATAATGTGGGGGATTTTTGAAGATGCCAAGTGGGCACTTAAATAGTTATAGGATTAGGACCCTGGAGGTTCTGGTTTCCTAAGGGATAATTCTAGCTGCATCTGCCTCCTTGCTTGTGTCAGGCAAGAAACACTTTTTTTTCCCCTTGCTCTGCAATGTAGTAACACTGGCGTAATAGAAACAGTTGGGTCAGGAAGTGCATGCATGGAGCATTACCTGCCTTGTTGGCAGCTCTGACAGTATTCTTTTATTTACTTCTTACCTGACCAGCAACCTGTTAGATGTACAAAATACAGTTGCTTACAGTGATACTTGGCAATAGTAATTGCATCAACCAGTAGAAAATGTGATCATCCTAAGAGCAGCTTTAGAACCAACCCATTTTCATTGCACGAGTGTTTTCTGGATACAAGAGACTGCACAAAAAACAAGTTAGGTTTGTTTTTTTGGTTTTTTTTTTTGGTTTTTTTTTTTAAAGGGGTATGTAAAATATAGTATGCAAAGTCTTTTTTTAAAAAAAAAAGCTCTGGACAATGCTCTGGTTCTTGCAGCAGAACATCATAACTTTTACATGCCTGTTTTCTGTTTCTTGTCATTAACCTCAAGTTATAGGCTTAGAAGGAGTGGAGGTTTTTCCTGCTATACAAAAATTCTTGAAAACAATTACTTGATCAGCAAATCCACCTATCAATTTTATTTAGATAGAAGGAAGCATGTAGTGTATGCCTTTTCTGAAATAGTTCTGGAAACTTTTGTTTTTCAGTACATGTTTGTCTCCTTACTCTCCAGAGATACCACCTATAAGCTATTAAAATCTATGTGTAGACATCTTGAGGTAAGTACTAATGGGAATAAAGATGTTATGTAGCTTTGTATTCATTACTGCTTTTCCTATACTAAATGCTAGGTAGTTTCTGAGTGTTAACACTTGTCTTTTTTCAGGATACAAGCATGGGCAACAGCCCAAATCCCTCTACTGCAGAAAACAGCTTCGGGGCTGATCGTCCTACAACTCTGCCCTTGGTAAATGGCTTAGATGTTTGTTCTTCTATTGCATTGCACCTTTCGTTGCAAGTACTGTTTAAAATAATACCTGAAGAAACAGAACTGAAGGAAATAATGACTTGCATTTCCAAGACTTCAATGAGTGTTTTGACAGAAAGAAGTTGGAATGATGAGTGTAATTTGATTTGGTCACATGCAGTGTGTATATATATATATTTGCGCCTGTGCTTTGCATATATTCCAAGTCCTGTCTGCTTTACAGATCTCTCTTCAGCAGTCCAGTTTCACAGCCCTCTGTAGTGATTTAAAGTTGTTTCTTCCCCTGACATGAATGGCTTTTAAAGTATTTCTAGTTGGAATCCTTATGCTGTGAGCCAGTTCAGACATCTGCAAAAGCTGTGTAGCCTCATGTGATGACAAGAGTCTAATTATAGTAAAATGCCTGCCTTGGACTTTTCAGTTCATCTAACTAAACAGTCTTTCTTCTGCATACAGACTTAATCACTTGCACAATGGCAGGGGATGAGTCTTGAATTCTGATGATTATACAGGACTTATTTTGAAAACTTCATCTCATCATCTTGATATAAGAGATTTTTCTTGGTTAAACAGTTTTAAGTCTATAATTTTTGGGTCACATTCCAGAGGGAGGTCAGATGAAGTAAAGTTGTTTAGATTTAGAACAGGGATGATCTTTCTTGTGACTTTTTTTCCCTGTCAGGACTTAAACGAAGACTATTCTGACTTGGATGGAATAATGCAGCGGCAGAGACAAGAGATGGAAGAGTCCAGCAGCACAGGCTCACAGACCCCAGAGCTGGAATGCTTCCAAGGTGAGTGGAATCATGGGGCCCCAAGAATATTAGAGTGGCTTACCTCTCAATTTTTCTTCTTTAATCTATATTCTCCACAGTCATGGAGAATTACATGGGTTTGAAGGTCTTCCTTAAAGCCAAAATACCTGCAGTTCTTTTATTATATCTGTTTGCAATCCAGATGTAGTAAAAAAACTAGTCAGCAGAAGATCTGATGCATCACTGACTCCTCCAGTTGCTTATCCTTGTGCTATCTGCTCACCGCATACTACATCAGTTATGTTAGTAGAGAGACAAAAGTAGAGAAGAAAAAATTGGAGAAAATGTAAAACTTCCAGATTGAGATAAGAACAATTTAATATATAAAATATTGTCATAATAATAATAATGAATATAGCAAAAGAGA
>JAOEGS010016341.1:0-23754 GCA_025447755.1 Corythornis vintsioides
TCTCAGCCTCTCCTCAGCAGGGAGATGCTCCACTCCCTTCAGCATCTTGGTAGCCCTGTGCTGGACTCTCTCCAGTAGCTCTTTGTCCCTCTTGAACTGGGGTGCCCAAAATTGGACACAGTATTCCAGATGGAGCCAGCACAGAGTAGAGGGGGAGAAGAACCTACCTACCTTAACCTGCTGGCCACACTCTTCTTAATGCATCCCAGGATGCCATTGGCTTTTTTGGATGCAAGGGCACATTGCTGACTCATTGTCATCCCCCTGTCCACCAGGACCCCCAGGTCCCTTTCCCCAGAGCTACCCTCCAACAGATCAGCCCCCCAGACTGTACTGATACATGTCATTGTTTGAGTGAGAACCAAACAAATTTTGTTCAGTGATTTTACTTTTCAAGGTCTGGTTTTATAACTAACTACACTTTCTGATGTTAGCAGCAAGTTTTGCAGACAGTGTCTGCTTCTAGCAGTGATAAGATCCCTTGCTTAGATTTACTACCAAGGATTGGAATGCAGATCAAGGCCACTGCTAGAACTTGAGAATCACACTTGGGGGGTGCAGAAAGTGAAAGGCTGCACCTGCAGGGAGGAGCAAACAGGACAGGTGACCCCAGACTGATCAATGAGGGATTCCAGCTCATATAGAGCTGGAATACCTCATACATAAAGCTCTGGGATCCAGATGGTCTCTATGCTGGCTAGGCTAGGCTAGGCCCAGCTAGGCTCTCTGCTTGGGATGTTGTTTGTTGGCCTTCTTCCTCTCTTGAGGGGTTCTCCCCCTCAGAGCACCAAGGAGGACTCTGTCCATCCTGCCTTCCATCCTGATCAGTGTGTTCCTGACCCCAGTGCCAGAATCCAGCTCCTGAACACAGATCCCATCTGCTGCAGGGCCCAGTCTGGGACTCTCCCTGTGCCAACTCCACAGCATCAGTGACAGTGACGTCACTACCATCAGTGGGGTTGGGTTTCTACTGGTTTTGTACATATTTGTATATATTCCATTATTGTTATTTTCATTTTCATTAAATTGTTCTAGTTTCCTTTTCAAATTGCTAACTCTCTCTCTTATTCCTTTTCTCTTCCCTGTTGGGGCAGGAGGGGGTTAAAAGAGAGCATCTGTTTTCAGTCTGGGGGTTGTCCTGGCCCTGAACTGTGACAAGGGAATAAATGCAGACTTTTAGGTTTCTACTCAGAGAGGCCTGGTGTTCACTAAGCACAGCTCTAGTATGTTGGACATATTCCTTTCTGTGGGGAAAGCCAAAGTTCCAGACCCTGGTAAGCCGTAAGTTTCTAGTAAAATGAGATTTTCCCCCAGAACAGTCTCCCATGCTTGCTATTTTATTCAGGCTACATTTAAAGTTGCAATTCATGTCTCTGTCTCTCAGACACTCTTCTGGGGTCAAAAGAGTCTCTCGGTTATAAATGCTTATAATCTAATGGATTATAAGCAAATGTGTTTCATGAGTATAATAATTCAAAATACTGCCCTTTAGGAGTACATAAACATGAAAAATCAAATGCTAGTGCTCAAGGGGAAAACTCTAACAAAAATTAGATGTAAGTCACAGTTCATGCCTGTCTGAGACTACATATTGATAGATATATAAAGAAAACAATTTTAATGTACCAGCAACAAATCAAACAGGAAGCTTTAATTACATGTACATGTGCAAATAGACACAAACACCAACAATTTCCTGCAGGTTGACTGTAGCAACCTGATTTGCAGATGTTGTCTATTTACATCACAGTTTAAAAGTAAAGGGTGCCTAAAATTAGAACTCTGTTTTGGGCCCTGTGATCCCTCTTCTACTCTGCTCTCATCTGGACTCCTTCCAGTAACTCTCTACAGACGTGCACCCCATTACTGGACACTGCACAAGAGAGGAGATAAGGCCCCACAGAGGCACTCCTTCAGAAACCACTTCTGCTCTTCCCTTGCTGTTGCTTCAGCCTGGAGATGCTTTCAGTGATATTCACCTTCCTTTTTGTACTTAAGCATGGGTTTTAAACATAAAGAAGTCAGATTTTTGCTTGCCTAAGCTTTGTGAGTGATGGATCTTGATGGCTCTCTGCATATCCTCTGTAGGGAATTGTCTTATGGTAAACAGCAATAATTTTTTTACAGTGATGAAACAGCTTACTCTCTTGAACTTGTGGTTCTTAATATTTCGCTTTGTTTGCAAGTTTTGGAGGCAAGGGAAGAATTTCTCATGCAAGATAGACTGACAAGAGGCTCTGTGGACTCTTTCACTCTAGGTTAATTGATTGGGGACCATGGGCAGTACTAAAGCACAATATGCCTGGTTGTGATTTATTTCTAGCTTTTGGCTGGTATGCAATCAAGTTGAGGGTCAGAAAACAAGCAACTCTCACAAGTGTAAGTCCTTTGTGTTCTCATGTATCCCTGGAGGAAAAGGAAACCTGAGGGCTGCACACATATGCCACTTTGCAAGAAAGTGAAAGAAAAGTTTCAATGGTATAGGGCTGAGGATGGCCAACTTAGACAGTTTGTTAATGTGCAATTATAAAATACCATGCAAAATAAAGCAAGATGGGTTTTAGCTGTCTCACTCAAAAACATAGTTGTGCTTTTCATTTTGAAGTGTGTCAATTTGTATAGTTCTCTTCAATTCACTGTTCCCCATTTCATACAGTATTCAATTATTTGTAGACATTCTAATTTATCTTTCAAAGTCAATAGTTCTTATTCACAAATGCTCAATTATGAATATTCATTTTTAAAAAGGCATATAGCAACCTTCAAATCCTCTCTTCAAACTAGTTATAAATAAAAGCAATGTGAAACACATATTTGAGTGTACCATTACTCATTTGCAATTTGAGTATACCATATTAAATCCTTGAAAAAACTTGTGCTAGGAAAGCTTTTTACTGGAGTATTTGGGAAATGCAAACAAAAAGGAATATTAACAAAGCACATGTATATTAATATATCATTTTTAATATGTTCTGCAGGATGTCTGCAAAGATTCTTTGGTTTTTTGTTTTTTGTTTCTTATTTTTCTATTTCATCAATCTTGTGTATATAATAAGCAACTAAAATAATGCTTGACACCAGATCAGATATTTTGTGCCTAGGCACTCATGCAGGTCTTGTGGGGGGACAGCTCTCAGTGTGGACCTCACTGAAATACGAGCACAGAGATTGTAGTTTTGGGGAACCTGATTGAGCATAGGTAGAATGGGAAGCAATAATAATATGTACTTTTTTCTGCCTCTTATTGCACTGTAGTAGATTCAAGTTTAAATTAAATGTGATTCATTTATATCTTGGTTCTGCTTGAGATTAATGTTGAGGGAAACATATTGAGACATGTCTCAGCAGCTGATTGATGTAGATATATAGACACAGTAGTGGACCATGATGACAGAGCTGAACTATTTAGTACCTCTTTGTTACATGCTGTTTGCAACCCTGACACTTGATGACAGAAGTCTCACAGGTGGAATTTAACTTCCTTGTATTGGAAGGATGGAAGAACATTTTTGATCTAGGGGACTATCAGTTACACATTTAGAATTATTGCTGTGCTTTATACAAACAAAAAATGGAGCACAATTTGTTGCCCATGTATGTTTATAGTTGGTCAATGGAAAAAAAAATGTAGTTCTGATCATTTGATGAATGTCAGCTGCAATATCTGGAAATTAGTTTCATTCCCTCATTTTATCCCTTCCTAAGTTTAAGATCAAATATGAAATATCTGTTGATGCTTGCTGCAAGTATGAGCAATGCCCATTTGCTCTCTAAGCTTGATTTTCTCTGTCTATAACTCTGCAAGTGTCCCCTTCAATCAGGCAAAAACATCACTGTGGGGGAATCCAAGATACTGATGATGACAGCAATGTTGATGTAGTTTTAGTTCCTGCTGTCAAGTGAAAACAAATTACCTTCGTGTTTTTCCAGTTTGCTTATTTTTTTGTTTTGTTTTGTTTTTGTTTTTGTTTTTAGTGGTGATTCCACTTACCCAGAGGTGCATGAGAGAAGAAATTACATATTCTTTTCACCAGCATGTTAGTCATCTTTAAATCCACAGCCAGATGATATCTGAGACCACATCAACTAAGTGCTTGCACCACTTCTGTAGTGTTTTTACCCTTATTTATTCATGTGGCTTTTTAATAAAAGATAAATTTAAGGCAAAAAAGAAAAAAGGCATATAAACCTATAATGTCCTTGGCTGGAAAGAAAATGTGTCTGCACAGGCTTAGTAAACTTAGGCTTAACAGCAAACTCTGAAAAAAAAGCTATTTAAGTCTGCCTAGATAAAAGAAAAACAAACAGACATAGAAAACAAGTTTATAAATAAATTGATGATTATTATTACACTTATTTTTGCTCTACTAATTAATGTAGTAAGCTTTAGCTAGGTAGCTTGAGATGTCTTGGTAGAACTGATTGACACAACTTAAGAAAAACACATATTTCATTTGAGATTCATTGCCAAGAGTTTCACTGATAGCTTATGATGCTTGTGCCATTTTATGACTATCGCAGCCCTGTGGAGTACATAATCTAAGTCCTGCTGGGAGTGTGCAAAATAGATTCATAGAGGAATTTTACTTTTCAATAGTCACTTTTTAGGACCCACTGGAGATAATGGCAGAGTTCAGAGCCTATAGATCTATCTCTGTGCAAGGAGAGTTAAAAGCTATGAACAAAAGTAGATGAAGCACCATGGAAAACCAACTGAGCCAGTACGACGTGGAAAGAAAATGAAGGGAAGGATAATTCAAGGGACTTTAGGAATACCTTGTAAAATTCCTTTCCTGAGCCCAAGCCATTCTTGTCAAGAGAAAGAAAGTTAGCAAACAGAAAAACCTAGGAATATAGAAGATCCTCTGCTTTGTCTAAGAGCTTCATTCTGGATAAACTGGACCAGCTGTATTCTGCTCAGACTTTTCAGGAAAAAAAAAAAAAAAAAAAAGAAGACAGTATACTTGCTTGGCATTCTCACACATCAGTGTTGAGTCCAAATCACAGAGGTTTAAAGCAAGAATGGATTTAGGTGCAGGATTTTCTAGTTGCAATGTGTTCTGTACCAGCTAGCAGTGGCAAGAGAATCCAGATTCTATGGTATGGGTTATCAAAGGAAGCTTTGCTGCAATAGAGGGAGAGTCAGAACAGCTTCAGGAGCAATATTATTCTTGTGTTTCTCATCATACAGTGTTAGAATTAAATGACATCTTTCTTGCTTATTGTATGACAATTAAGAAAAGCTATTCTGCTCTGTTACACTCAATTATGGCCTGGAAAACTCAGCTAGCTAAAGGAGTGTGACTTTATTAACATAGAAGTGAGCTGCCAACGTTGAGAGATTTTGAAGACCCTAATGCTAAGAATTGAAATGTCAGCTGATGACCTTCAAGTGAAAAGAATGTGGCATTCTCTCTCAAGATTTAACTTACATGTATGCATTGGTTTATTATATATGATGAATCTGTCATGTGCATTTGAGAAATTACACTTCAGAATCTATAATAAACGTACAGAGTATTTTGTAACCTGTGGCTGCTAAATTGATAACCTGGTTCTTTGCTGACTCAGCTGTGCTTGCACAACTTATCACATCTTCTTACTTACTAGTTCTTGTCTGGAAATGAGATGTTTGTCTCTTAAAATGACCGATTTTGAAAGACAGTGTACTCTCTGATTCATCTAATCTAAGCAAGGCACTTTCCCCCCCTCCCTTTGCCTCATTTAGGCATTCCTTGTCAAACACCAAATCCAAGCCTAAGTGACTGCTGGCCTGGGAGCTCTGTTTCTTTTATGCACTCTGCCAAACTCTGGCATACAGCCCGGAAGGAGCTTAAAGCAGACTTATCTCATATCCACTGAGGTCTAATAGGTGTGGGAATTCCCCTGAGGTAGAATAGAAGTAATTTTCTCATCAGCTGTCAATGGTCCAAATCCACATGACACAGATAATTTAAGCATCACAAAAGGGTAATTTTAATTTAACAGCAGCTCATCCTGGGTCCATGACCTTGAACATGTGTTTCCTCCATTGTTTGTGGCACTTTGATGTATATTACTGACCTCCTGTTTATCGTATATTATCTAAAAGTGATCACTTCTGTAGGATGTACATATGATATATTCTGTTAATTCTTGCAGTAATGTTACTGTTGGAGGCCAGTTTTATGTGTCTACAACTCTGTCACAGCATGGAGTGGCTGAAGGGAGAATTCCTGTAGAATCTTTTCTCATTACCTAATGGAAAAAAGAAACACAAACATTTTCTATTTTTTTGCCTTATCTTCTGTCAAATGACAAATCCATCCATTGGATACTGCTGAGTGAAGAGTTTTTACAGAAAAATATCTATGTCATATGTTGGTAGGTGACATCCCTCAGTTAATATGTAAAATCACGTGATAAATGTGCACTGTATATGGTCTGTGTCAAGGGTTAAATACAATATTTAGTTTAGTAACTGCACAAACGAATAGAGAAAGAAAGAAAAAGGCACCCAGATTGGCTGGACCTGATTTTTAATTCAATAGTATTTTTTGCTGTTCAGAATTGCTATATTGTGAAGGAGATATGTCCAGAAGCTCGTTATTCATCCAGTCAGGTCTCCTAGTATTCTTTCCTGCCTTTCTGTTTGTTGGTATACTTTGCTCCTGGACACAGAGAAGGTGATCCTTGACTACTGACCAGCTGTCCTGGACCCCATTGTCTCTAGGGCTTTGTCCCATTGCACTTTGGCCAGAAGATTCCTGAAGTGATCAAAGTCTGCATACCTAAAGTCCAGGGTCATAAGCCTGAACTACACCCTCCAAGATGCCCTGAGGATCTTTAATTCTATCGTTTTGTGGTCACAACAGCCAAGGTTGTCCCCGAGTTTCACATTGGTCACCAGCCCTCCCCTGTTGGTGAGAACAATGTCCAGCATAGCCCCTTTCCTTCTTGGCTGCTCTATAATTTGGTGGAGGAAGTTGTCATTTACACATTCCAGGAACATCCTGGATTGCTGGTGCCTTGCTATGTTGTCCCTCCAACAGATGGTAGTTAAAATCCACTACAAGGACCAAGGCCTGTAAACATGAAGCCACCTCTATCTGCCTATGGAGGCCCTCATCCTTGTATCAGGATGTACAGGTCACCTGTCCAGCAAGGCTTGGCTCTGCTGGACAGGTGGCCTGTAGCAGACCCTCACTGTAACATCACCTTCCCCTGTCATCCCTTTAATCTCAACTCATATGCTCTCAACTGGCTCACCATCCTTCCCCACAGAGCTTTAGACTGGATATTAGAAAAAGTCCTTCACCAAAACGGTTGTCAAGCATTGAAACAGGCTGCCTGAGGAAGTTGGGTTGGAAGGTTGAGTTACCATCCCTGAAGTTATTTAAAAGATGTGTAGATGTGACGCTGAAGGGCATGTTATAGTGGTGACTTAGCAGTGTTAGCTGGATGGTTAGACTTGATAATCTTAAAGGTCTTTTCCTATCTAAATTATTCTATGATTCTGTTAAAATCTCCTTAAGAGAATAACGATGAATAAGAAAGTAAGCATAAGCCTTGACAGTGATGAATTATCTTTCTATACTATGTTGCCACAGGTCCTGATCTATTAATTTTTCAGATATTTTATTAATGGTGCTTTGTGAGGATTTTCCACTATCTTTTTTTTTTTTTTTTCAGATCTTGTTCCAGAAGACATCACATGCCACCTTTGCAACAAATGAAAATTCAGTTTACAGAATGTTTCATGGCATTCTAATAATACCAATGGGTTTCAAGAAATCAAAGAACTATGAAGCCATATGTGGCCATAAAACCAAATTCTGAAACAGTCCTTTTGTTCCAGCAACTAGAAAGATAGATTTATGTATGTGCCAATTGGACAAACAATTGTTTCAAGTCAGCAAACAAGGCAGCTGCTATGCTGAGAGATTCTTGTGAATCTTAGATCAAATATTATTTTTATATACCCAGTCTCTGTGTCTGTGTTCTATTGGCCTATGTGAATTTCCAGGGCCATGCACAACATTATTAAATTCTAAGGTCAATTCTAATACATTCCGTATTAAAAATTAAACAAAATATAATATAGGGCAACTACAAAAAAACTCAAGATTTTTCCAAAAGATTATGTTTTGAGAAAGCCTGTTGATGTAGAAGAGCAGAATGAGGGAGCAAGAATCATCTGTATGATGGAAAAATGGTCTTTGTTCTATTTTTGTTGACAAAACACTGCTTCAATACCTTGTGGATTATTAGGCAATAAAGGATAAAGAGGGTTTAGCCTCGATACAGTTTTATCAGTCAGTTGGATTCATGTCCAGTTCCATGAGGTTTCAATACCAAGCAGGAGAATCTGCAATACCCGAAAGAAATAACTTTTCAACAGAGATAATTTTAAAAATATTTTAATAATCCAAATCTAGTAAAACATTAAAATGTGTTTAAGAATAAGCACATAAATATTCCTAGTCAAATAACATGAACTATGCTTTAGATAAACCTAAAATCACTAGTACTGCAATTTCAGTGACAGACTTAATGTAATTTATGTCTTTACTGTTATAGCTCTCTTCTAGATTACACTTAAACATTTTATGTTTAAAAAATATATTCCTCTTATTTATTTTCCTTTTCTTTTTTTTTTTTTTTTTCACAGCATGAGCTTCTAAAGCTGTCAAGGCAAAACCTGTTCAGTCTTACAGATATTTAAAGTATGAAATATGATTTCTTAATTGAATTATGAGTTTGAAAATTAGTAAGTCAATCCATTACTTTGTAGTACAGCTTGTCCACTAATCTTTACCCTTTTATTTTGTTTTACACTGTAGGTTCTCTAAAAAATGTAAAACCCACACTCTATAGACAGCTGTGAAGCACTATTATACTAACTTATAGTTTAATTATATTGTAAATAAAAACACTATCTACTATAAAGACAGCATTTATATTGACTAATGAAAAAAAATGAGCTATGTTCAACTAAAACCATGGTATAATAGCAGATGGCTATATCCAAGGGTTTAGGACTTAGTTTTTTCCAAGTGATTAAATGGTGACACAAATGATCCATATATAATTTACTGCTTCTGTAAAGCTAGAGCTTTAAGAGTTCATCACACTCATGAGACATCTTGATATATCTGTATTATAAGGAAGAATTATGTCAGGGTGGGGGGAACAACTCAACAGTTTTCTCATGTCATTTTATCCTCAAGATTTCCAGTGGTTGCTCTCTTGTAAGAAGAGTTAATACTTAGAAGCCAGGAAGATTTTCTCATTGCCTTCATTGGAAAAAAGACTGAACCATTAATAAATATCAAGTATTTAAGACCTCCTAACTGCTATGAGAATCAAGGGAGATACAGCATATTCAATACCTCTTAATAGGTCTTAATATAAAATTAAATTAATCTCCTAATTACTGTCTTCTGCAGCAGTGAATTCCTAAGTGCCATAGCTACACCCCAGTAACTTATATGTTTCTTATAAGAAACATATATTTCTTATAAGAGGAAATTACAATTCACAGTCCTGAGAACCCAGACATAGTATTTTGGCTTATATGGAAATTATATTTCCATACAATTTAAACCCTCTGCCATGTTTCATACTCTATTGCTTTCGTGGATGGAGTTTCCCCTTCTTAAAATTTTAGTTCCCCTCTGTAAGAGGAAGATAGTGCTAAAACACAGGCAGTTCATCATCAATCCACTAACCCTGCTCTGCTGTAAACCCTAAAATATCAGTCTCCATGAATTGATTTTCTTTCTTTCTTTCTCTGCTGCAGGCATAACTGTTAATGATGTTGCCAGGTCTGTTGAGATTCTAAAGATTTATTTGTTATACTGAACATAATGTCAAGACAGAGAGTTATTGGTTGCTTTACTCTGACAGTTTTATTCATGAAGCAGAATACTGGAACTTAAGGAAGCTTAGCCCACTCAATACATCATTTCTGAAAGTTAGTTAAAAGCTCAATGCAAACTTAGTTTAAAGGAGAACAATCACCTTTAACATGCAGATATTTTCTAAATAAATTGCCTTCAAACATCTAAGTGAATTATTCTGTCATATATTCACTCTAAGGAAAGTTGTGGTATGACTTTGTACTAGCCTTTAATCAATACAAACCACAGCAGCCAGTATTAGAAATGTCCTTTTAAATGTCCTATCACATTTGGTTTGTGTCCCTATCCCCTCCCCTACTCATATGTGAGTTCAGATACACCACAGCAAAAGTGGGACTAAAATATGGATCTGGGAAATAAAGATCAGATTTGAGACAACATACCAGTTTTCTACCTCTGGCACCAAATAAGGGCTTTCTATCATCACTTTGTGCAATAGCAGTACTAAAATCAATTTGGCAGGAGAGGAACAACACTGTGCAAGGTGCTGTTTGTTCAGATTTCACTATAGTTCAACATCAATGACTCAGACTTGTTCTCTCACGATTCCCGGACCTTGATGAGCAGAATTGCACATTCCAGCAACTGCCAGGCTTGGCTCTGAGCTAGCACAAGAGAGGGATTAATAATCTCAATTTTAGGGAACAGACTAAATATGAACTGTTTACTGAGAGCTGTTAACCATCAACACAGATGCATACTTTTAACCTTGTTATCCACAGTCATTCAGAATCATGTCATCAGTTCAAAGAACTGTAGATTCAGTTACTTCTCATTTATTTTAAGGAAAGTTAAAGAAATCATAGTTTTTAATTGCATCTTTTAAACAAACAAACACAAACGCGAAAACAAAACTAAAAAAAACCAACCAAACCAACCCAAATGAAAACAAAACCAAACAAGCTAAAAACCTTTTGGTGGATACAGTAAGAAATGTAAGAAATCAGTTTGACTACCTTTCAACTGTATGACTTATGACATAGTTTAGAAAAACAGTGCTTCACTCTGAAATGAGCAGGGGGAAAAACACTGGGGCAGATGAGAAACTTTTCTGAAAACTGAAAGCTCACACAGAATGTTTACAAATCAAATGCAGAACAATTTAGAATTTTGATAAAATGCAAATGAAAATACTCAAATAACATCAAAACTCTGTTTCTAGGTGGTTAGTTTTCTTTCTTTTATTTCTGTATAGAAAGCAACTTGTTCACTTCTACAGTGATTGATTTATTTCTGAAGAACAGTCAGTAATCAGACTGAGTCTAGAAAGTGAAAAAATTCCTGCCTGAATGACACTGACTCCAAAACTTAAAAATAACTAAAAAATAACAAAAAAAACCCACAACCAACCAAAAATATTTTAAAATGCACAGCATTTTATTATGAATTAGGTTAGGAAAAGCATATTTTATTTTTTATTTGTCTCTTTTAATAAAAATACTTATTTCTCAAGCAAAAATGGGGTTTTATGGAGTCCACACTGTTACAAATCAAGTCCAAGTGCTAGAACCACCTGACCAGAACAGACTTCAGGTGTTTAGTTTCCCTCTTTCATGGGTAACTCTAGTGACACCTACTAGTTGTAGGACAGATCTTCCAAAGCTGATTTCCATGCTTCTGATGATATAAAAAGAGGAACTTAAACTCTCTTCAGTTTTCCTGTATGATTAGCTTATAACAGTTTGTCCCAACCATTCTTTACTATTGTTGAGAACTCTGAGCAGCTTGCTTGTTAATTAACCACTTGAAGAATACGATGTGGAGCATTTTATTTTTTTTTTCTGTAGAAATATTCAGCTACCTGAGTCCATAGAGATGCAAGTTAATGGCTTCTGACCAGCTGTGAATTATTAGTGTGAGGTTGCTGATGATAATGTTTATTTGTTTAATTGTAGCTTTATGGTACAAGTAACAGATAAATATTAATTCTGAAAGATTTGGTTCTTTGAGCAATGCATCTCTGTAATTCTAATGTTTTTCTTGACATGTACGCCTTCTGATTGGGTTATTTTATTAACTAATGATTCAGGATCTTCTCTGGCTCTTTTCTTCTATGACATCTGTCCCGTATCTGGTCACTGATACTAATGAAACTTGAGTTAAATTCTGTGAAATAACTATCTTTAATCAAATGTGATTAAAATCAACCAATAGAACTCTTAAGTTATTGAGGAGGAAAAAAATCTTCAATATTTGTGTCTCACAAAATACCTGAAAAAAACCTTCACCCAGAATATACTGAAGAAGTTCAAATATAAATAATTTCTTAACATGGGAAGGCTTATGGTAAATCCTCAAAAGCACTCCACATATCTGCCCCTATTCTTGTTTATTATCTCATTTTCTTTAATGAAAAATAAGATTAATGAGATGTCAGCTCATCTAGGCTAAAGTTTCAGAGTTGCAGATGGCCATATAAAAAAAGGAAATACTATCTGCACGCATAGTCAATCTGAAATCCTTAGAATGACATGGCAGAAACAGAGGTAGAAAACATTCCAGCCAGCAATAGCTGTGGGCTCATTTCCTCTATGGTTTTATAGTGCCCATTCAACTCTGATTTTTCATTGGTGAGAGAGAACAGCATTGTCAGGTCACTAATGATCCAACTGCCTTGTCGTTATTTCTGCTGCCCATATGGCTCCACTCCACTGAATGCAATGCCCGTGATTTCATTTAAATACATGCTATTCAAATGCTTTTTCCAGCATCAGATGATTGATAAAACATCCACTGAGTGTCATGGGAGTAAGAATGTCCTTCCTTATTTTCCACCACAAAATCCTGCACCATGAAAGCAGCAGAAATGTTAACATTGACTTCAGTGACAGCAGAACAGTGCTGGGCAGTTTTCAGCTTGTTGGAAGTTAGCTAATTGCAACAAGACTCAGCAAGGCAGGTTTTTAGCACAAGCTAAATGGTCAGCAACCCATGACAGGTCACAAGGATTTGTGTCTGAGTCAAACAAGATGGCAGCATAGGTGCCAGCTCTCAGTGGACTGTAAGGTGTGAAGGCTTTTTCTGTGAAGGTGGCTTCATCTAGCAATGGTACTATCTCATCTACCAACCTGCACTCAGGAACACAGACTGCAAGCTGATGTCATCAGAGCTAGCTCTAGCTACTGCACTTACCTTTCTTTTTTCCTTTCCATTCCCATCCTGTAAATGGAATGACCAGCCCTTCATGCTTGGAGCACCTAACTTGAGTTTTTTCTATCTTACTGAGGAAGCTTGGGTCATGTCTGATGCAGAGAAAATGCAATGCATTATTCTGCTGTGAAGAGTTACTGCTGTACAAACACTACCTATCTTAGATTCTGGGACCCTCTTAGTTTAATACATCCTTCCCTGTATACATGATACCTATGAAACGATTCCTTTCTTCCTCATCCATAAATTGTTAAGTTAAAAAGTAGTGAAATAAGAATACATTTCAAATTTTCATTTATATTTTTACTGCCTTTTTTTTTTTTTTTTTGTCCTTGGTATTCTTTGGGATTTTTTAATTGGAATTGCAGAACTCAGTGAACATTCCTGGACTTTGTGCTTTAGAGCTATATATTATCTGATCATCATAGAGAGAGGGTCACTTCAAGTCAGGATAGTGTCCATCCTTCCATGGAAATGGTGGTCACTATGGCTTTGCAATGGAATCACCATCCTGGGCCACATCGGCATATGTCTTTCTATTTAAAATAATAGAACAACATGTCTGCATGAAATTGCAGTAAGATTCCTTTTCCATAATGTAGAGAGCTCAAAAGGGTTTCATGTTTCTTAATTATATATTCAACTCTTCACACTTCCAGGCATGTGGACGTTCCCAGGATTTGTGGTTGGAGGGGGGAAGAGATTAAAATAATTTATTTTAAATGCTGATGTCTTTTAGCTAAACTAGAGAAAATAAAATATTTTGAGCTTGACTGAAAAGTTCTTGGACATGCCTGTGATAACTTTGGCTTTGCTATTATATATTCTAGGCACTCCGTTGTCAGACAGAAAAGTTAGATAGAAATTATATTAATATTTAAACTTCATCTCTAGGAGAATCTTCACAGGCTCAGTTGTCCACTGTTTAGTAAATCAAACAGTGCCTTCTCATCTTTAAGAATGTGCTTAAAATCATTGTTCCATGTATTTTCTGTGCTTTGTCGGATTAAGACAAAGTACTTGGTGCTGCTAAGTGCTCAGTGCTGCTCAAGGGAATTTCTTCATGAAGGATTTCAAATAGTTGTATGTCATGATCTTGCTGAAAAGTCATCATCATGATGTCGTGAGTACCTTCCTTATGGGTAGGTTTATCTCAATGAATGTCTCTGTACTGTCATTTTGATACCTTTCTCATTACTATCACTCACTTGTTCAATGCAAAAATTTCAGATTTTTTTTTTCTGCTCTCTGAGTGATAGGGTTATCTAAATTGTTCTCTTCCTTGGTTTAGCACTTCAGTTTATAATGCTATGAGAAAACCAATTTGTTTCTGTTTTCACCATAAATTAAGGCTTTCAAATTTTTTCTAGTGGATTTATTTGAAACAGGAAAAAACTTTTAATGGGAGTTGGGAAATTATTTGTCCTTCTGTGCCTTTGAAAATATTTTCCTTTACATCATTTATCTTTCTAATGCCCTCGGAAGGATGTGGATAAGATTTTCAATAGGAGTGGGATGACTTTCAACTTCCATTCAATTTTTTTTTTTCTTCTTAATTGTTTTGATGCTTTAAAAAACATATATTGTGTTCATGATTTCTTTTAGAGCAGTATTGGCCAACCACCCTATGGTATTAGGAATTTCCCCAACTTCCCCAGCTCTCTTCTCTTGTAGCACTGAGGTGATTGAGCTCTTTGGAAATGTATTTTTCCAATGGAAATAATGGAATTCATGAATTCAAGCTCATTGTCACAGGTATCCCTTTGCAGGATCTTAAACTAAAATGAGTTTCATAGTTATTATCAGTATAATGAGACATAAGTATTCATCAAATTTCTCTATTTTTAAAATTGCACTTAATTTCTCAAACTTTTATCCTAAATTCTTATTATATTTTTGCTAATTTGCAGAAAATAAAACATTCATACTGTCATAAACTTACATTTAAATGGTTTGCCTTAATAATAAATTATTCTGCATAAATGGCTTGTAGGACGATGAAAACAAATAATTACTCTGGAGTCAAAGTCAGTATAAAATTCACATCAGCATTAAAAGATATATATATGAGTGTATCATTTAGTAATATGAACATTTTCAGTGTTCAGTAATTCCAGTAAAAAGGATTATTTATCAAAATCAAACTTATACGCTATCAATTTATAAGAACAAAATAAATTACTTTATTTGCCTGATTTCAGTGCTATTGAACTATCTATGTGGAATAGTGTAACTATGTAACAAACTACTTCATAGGAGGCATCTTAAAAAAAAAATAGTATTACTGGACATTTTCCAGAGTTTTACATAAAGGTGATAATTTAAGAAAGTATATAAGTTTCAATGGGAAATTAGAAATTATTTGGGGACTATTTGAAGGGCACTGTAGTTTTATTCTTGAGATATTTTCAAAACAGTCATAAAAGGTGAAATTACCAAAAGTGTTCAAGTGATAGAGGACTAAAGTGTACAAAGTGCTGATTTTCTATCTCACAATCTGGACATCTGGAAACATTGCAGGAGGTGATGTTCCAGAGAAAGGTTCCCTGCAGTTCTGCTGAGTTTTATGGCCTCTGAAGCATGTCCCAGTGGTCCCCTTCAGAGACCAAAGAGATGCCTTTCTTCTGCCCTCTTCTGAGAAGTTCTATGTTACTCTTAAAATGGAAAATAGAAAACTCATATGACATAAATATCAAAAAGAAATGTTAGAAAATTTTTTTATTCTTAAGAAATTATAAACTCTATGTTCTAATCTGTATTACAGGAAGTTAAACCAGCACATGAATGATGCACTTTGACTTTAATGATCTTTTACAAGAGAAATATACTCTTTCTGGCAAGTTAGAGGATGTGGATGCAAAACTGCTCTGTATCAGAATGATTTCAGATCACATGTAATTGAACAAGATACACATTTACATGTAATGTACAGCTGGATTTACAGTTAACTGAGAAGATGAGTCAAGACCATGGAAACTGGATGTCTAACCAGGGGCTGGGTTTGTAAATCCTAATAAATGGTTAGCTATAATTTTTATTATTTAGACTTAGAGGAGATTTTTGAACAGACTGAGTTCTGGCTGAAAACCATTAGATGGGTTGTGAAGCAAAATTCTTCAAATTCTGATTTGGTACTAGTTCTGCTTGTCTGAGTAGTGCCCGATTATCTAAATCTACCTAACTTTGTTAATGTAATTCTGATAATACCAGTGGATTATTAACTTTTTTTTTTTTTTTCCTATTACCAAAATAAATGCCTGAAATAGTCACTACAATGACATGGAGAGGAGTATAAAATCAGAATCTTGGGATTTTTGCTGGCAATGATTCTTGACATTGGCTTTGAGCTCTCACACAGATATGATTGCTGTTACAGGTTAAAGTTCAGTTAAAAACAGAAGAAAACTGATATCTGTATTCTGGGAATGGTTTTTACAGTGAATGCTTATGAAATTCTATCTACTCTCTATCCCAAAGGTAGGAAGTTATTGTAATTCTTCAATTTACAGATCATGCAGGGAGTAATTACATATGTGTATTTTGTGATAGTTGTGAATTAAAAAGGAATGTAAAATCCAAAGACAACATTCCCCAAGTGTTTTTGTAGAGATGTGATTGCCCTTTTTATCTAAAAAAAGATTTAAGTATCAAGGAAAAACAGTATTACACTTCATGTATATTTATAACTTCTCATACAAGACTTTCCAAACACTTGAAAACAGATTCCTACTAGCAAACAACAGTAATTACATTTCTGTGAATCACCTGAAATTTATTTCATTCAACTCTTATGGAATACCTTCCTTGCCAAGCATGAATGTTCATGTGATGAACCATTTTTGGACAATATCTGATTGTCACCTGAATTTGAATTGGAATAAAGGTGATCAATCTCTAATGTTTATATCTTTTGTTCACTATTTGTTATTTACTGCTTGCTATTTTCCTTCTTAGGATGTTTCAGGCACCTCTTTGGGATATCAGAAAAAAAGACGTCAGTTGGCTTAGATCACAAATTACATATGATGAATAATGGCTAGCAAGCAGTTGAAGGGAACAGTTTGGAACTTCTCAGAAGAACTGAAATATGTTCACCAAATTTTTACCTTTCTCGATGAATATAACAGAAATATCTGTTTGCCAGTGTTGCACAAATAAAAAAGGGTTACAGTCCCTTCTTGAACCATTATTAACGTCCTCCCCATCACCCCAAGACTCATTCCAGTACAAAGATTTAACAAATCCCTGTTTGAGAAGAATGTGAAGCAAGGCTTCCAAACTTTTTAAGATAGAATTTATATATCTATAAATTTTCTGGCAGAAAAAAACTATAAACTGAAGTCATTTGTCTATCTTAAAACAACAAACCAGAAACAATACCAAGAACAGACTAAAACTTTTGATTCTGGCTCTCCAGATGTAAGTAGTGGGTTTTGGTGTCTTTTTTATAATCTGTAAAAGAAAATTAAAATATATAGATGGGAAAATTAAGCTCAAATTAATGCAAGACTCTTACAATATTATAGTGCATTTTATCACTAGTATGCAAATATTTTTCTTGTTTTTCAGTGTTGACTTACCATTTTCCTTTGTAGACCTATGTACCTCTTGAAAGTCTAAAGCATAGTTTTAGGTAAGAGATATCACCTCTGTACTGTCTGGAATATCTTTCTTAATCTAAAATGATTGCAAAGAAAATAGATTACTGTCCTAGTTTGGACAATTATTATCTTAAATTTTATAAAGTGCGAGACCAGGGGCTTATAAGGAGACAAGAATTTATTAAACAATACATATATATATATATAGAGAGAGAGATAGGTATTTATATAGAATGCAAAAGCAAACAACAAATGTAAAATCAGTAAACTTTGAAACAGCAGTGTATATAACAGACACAGATGGCTGCCCTTCCCTCCAACGACCAGCAGGGGCCTCCAGAAACACCATCGAAAAAGGAAGAGGAAGGGAAGAAAACGGGAGAGAAAAAGATTTGAAAAATCCCCACTCCGGTTCACTGTGCATGGGAGAGAAACAGGGTTCCAGGGGATCAAAGTGTCAGACAAACCCAAAAAATAGTAGCTGGCAGAGGTGCTCCAGGGAATTGTGGCGATGAAGAGCTGGTTGTAAAATTCAGGATGAGAAGCTGAAAACAGGTTCATAATCAGCAGCTTCCTTCCTCCTGGGTTCATGCTGAAAAGTAGAGAGAGCTTCCTGAAACCACTCCTCTTCCGTTTCTGTCTTTGTGTATGTCCAGGCCACTGGCCCAGCCCTGCCCCCACAGGCAGGGAAAAAAGAAAAGTTTTTTTAAAGGTGACTCGCTACCCCTTGACACTCAGTAAGCTGAACAGGCTTCCTTAGATGTTGAAATAGAACAGGATTTAGTCTTTCCATTTATGAATATAATAATAAGTACAGTGTGATATTTCCAGAGTATCTGGGTCTTAATAGAGGTTAATGCCTTCTCAGTATTTAACTGTTTGCCAGATAATAAATTAGAGGCCTCAGAGTTAAATATTCATATCCGCATTTGCTGAAAAGAAATCACTATCAAAAAGAGTAGTATAAATCCTCAGCTGCCAGGACAAAGTCTTGATTATTTAAAAAATAACCTAATCTAATTGCAGCTTTCCTTTATCTGTTAATTATGTGTACAATGATATAAAGATTATTATAAAGACTCCCCAAATTCTTCTTGAGAATTGGTTATTTCCTTCCCACCTTCCTCTTTCTTTTGTGAGATCAGATATCCTGATATCTTTTCCATCTACAACTGCTTGTTGAAACAAGTGTAAGCAGGTCTTTGTTAAATAATTAATGCCAAAAGAAAAGGTGTTGGATCTGATGATCCAAGAAATTTCATCTTGTCTTCTTTGACCTATGAAAGGTTTTTGGCTCAACTACAAGGAATACGTCAGAATAATTACTGAAGAAAATCCAAATTACTTTAAATCAATAAACTGCCATGAATCCTTTTAAATTAAGGTCTAATTAACTAAAGCATTATTTATTTTCAAGTCTTGTAATTCTTGCATTATCATGGAAGCTTATCAGAAGTACCAAAGTTGAGTACTGGTAAAAAATAAAAAAAAAATATTAAATCCCCAATGAGTCTGTTAATGATAGATATCACTACCAAATAAATGACCATACAAAAATTCTAAGTCTTGTAAAAGAGACACAAAACAATGGAAATCGCTCCTTTAGTTTTCATTCAGAAGCCTCAGTTTCTACATGGGCAAGAGATTCTTCCTGTTTATATGACAAGTGAGCTGATATTTTCTAGAACTCTTGTTTTATCTTAATTTCATATCATCAAAGTCACTAAAAGTGACTGGAATATCAAGCTGAGTAAAGATCAGCCTCTTAGAAAAAAAAATCATCTCAATATCTAGGGTGAGGAAAAGAGATTGCTTTTTTTCTTATATGAGTTCTGTGGAACATGTGTTCAAAGCTATAATTTCGGCTTTTTTTCAGGTAAAATTTTTCTAGATATTAAGAAATTTCTAAAACTGGATCAGTGCCTTTGGATTTTGTTTTGGTATACCAAGTTGGATTTTTAAATGTACTAGTCCAAACATGTTCCTAGGAGGTGTGCTAGTGATGAACTAAACCAAGAAGGCTTGAAAATCACTAGAAAAATAGGAAAAAAATAAATAAAAGGGGAAGTAATTTTTTAGTAATTAACTTTTAATACACTTTGACTAAATTTCCGAGAGGCTACAGACAAGACTGAGACATATCAGATGTACAGCTGTTGTTTTTCAAACACCCCACCCCTTGCACTTCATCTGCCAGTTCTTTTCATAGAAGATTTTGTACTTGGATGTTTTTAATGCCACTATAATATAATGCTTTGTCCTCTTTTTTTTTTAGCTACAGTCACCAATTGCAGCAAGCTGTTTGATGCCTTCAACATGTGAAATAAACAGGCCTTAGAGATAAGGCTGACAGTATCAAATCATTTTAAAGCGTAACTGTGTGCCACATTTGAACCACGGTCTTCAAAACTGAAATGCTATGTGAGGCCTGTGAGGACTACGCTGAAATGCTGTTTGAGGACTATGCAATTGTGGCAGTATATAAATGCCCAGTTTCATTTCTTGTAGATGGGAAATTATTTTTGTAGATTTGGAGGTGAGAGCAAAAGTTGCCTAATATAAATATCTTGTAATACTAGTGTCTTGCTCCCATGTTTTTTTCTCCCATTGAACCTGTGCATAAGAGCACCAGCATCCTTCACAGGCAAATTGTTCTTACCATCAGCTTTACTGAAAGCCAAGTTTTGCTACCTGTCCTTCTGGAGGAGCTTCCAAATATAACATTGCTGGAGTAAGTTGAGTATGGAAGGTGTAACCATTTCTGCTCTGCTCAGCCCTAGTATTTGGCAGCTTTACTTTCAAGCCTCTTCACTGTTCTTCCTTTCTTCTAAGATTCAACATGGAACTGTATAAATCACTCATGAAAAGAAAGTTGTTGTGGTTTGTTGTTATTTAAAGAAGGAGTGTGTTGTAGTGACAGGCAGTTAAAGAGATGGCACTTTCTGAACATATCACCTAGTAATGTCATTGCATATAATGGAGGAACTGCTCTGAGAAGTGATGGTTTATAATAAGTCATGAGGTGATCTAGTTAACTAACACAAGTTAATTAATTTGTATCTCAGCTGATAAGTAGGCTGTTTCAAGTGATTCAGTCAGTGCAAAAGTTCAGATGGATGGATGCTTTTCTGCAGGCAGGTGAGGCAAGGTGATAACTTGCATTTGTAAAGATAGAGATAGCAAATTTGCTGGCTTTCTCTTGAAACTGCCTTCAGGTAATACTTTTGATTGTTACACTTTTCCTTAAAGAGAAGGAAAACAGAATAGAAGTCAGTACTTGAACAGCTGCATAGATCCAGTTATCAAAAAGGGGGCGTTAAGGACACACCTTGAATAAATAGTTATACTATTTTTAGTGCAGTTTCATAATTTCATTGCTCTGACGGCTTAAATTCCAGGTTCTTAGACATACATTTCATAATCACTTTTAATGATTGTAATGTTTTAATCTTTAAATTAATTCACTAAACAATTTTGATCAGGTAAAACGGCTAAACACAGCCAATGATTTAATTTCTAAGGTTGGAAAATGTATATAGGAAATATCGATATAGATGTTTCTGTGTCTTCATTCTGGCCTTGTCCCAGGCTGCATGACAAATTTCTGTCTTCTAGGAATTTGTTTTGTTTTGTGGTTTGTTTTTTATTGATTATCCTTTCAAATATGTTATTAAAAATCTGTTCAAATAGACATAGCCACGTTTTTCAATTTAAAAGGTGGAACTAATAATTTTGTTTTAGTCTCTAGATACAGTTTTGTAAAAACATTTTCACACATCATAAAATTAATTCAGCTGTATTTGTGGATTTCTGCAATTCTAAAGGAAGGAGTTGATGCTTTAGAATTTAACATGCTATACTTTTCTTTGGAGATTGCAACATTTTATTGTGGCAAAAGGAGAGAGATCAAGATACATAAGCAGTTACATATATGTTTAAAGCAACTGAGTTATTTTCCCACTGCCAAAAGAGTATTAGAGGACAAAAACAAGCTAAAGTAGCAAACAGAATTTAGACTAGAATTAGATTTTTTGAAATGCAGTCACTTCAAGTTTTAATACATAACTAAGCATAAAATAATTTGCTTTTTTATTTTGTGTCAGTTTTAATTTGGCAGCATTCCTAGCATTCACTTGACAGTATTTAATAGAAAAAAAAAATGGTCTAGATACTTCATATCAACTGCATGTTCTGTGGAACAACTGACGAAATAGTTTATTGTCTAATATCTAAACTAATATTTGTGTTGAATATTACTTTGCTCCATGAGTGCCTTTATATAATTCAACAGGACCTTTACTGGAGAAAGATGTTCCCACAGCTGAAGGGTAATCAGATGATTACCAGTTCCTTCCTCTAAAATTAAGATCTAATTATGTGTTTCTCTTACTTGAACAGTCTTGCTTAGAGAGTTCAGCTCTTGATTTTTAAGAAGCAAAAGGGAAAGGAGTTGGAATTTTATATTGGACTGAAGATATTTCTTTTAATAACAAAATTGTATTTTTCAGAGCCTAGATATTAATGTACATTGAGAGACTTCCCTGCTTTTGCACCTGGAAATTATCACTGAGTGTGTATAGCACTATCAGAATGATATCGTCTATATCTGTTAATTTCTGCAGTGGAAAAATTACCATTTTCCTTGTTTTTCCAAGTAAAAGAGAGAGACCATTCTGTTTCTTTTTAACACTGAAGGTCATTAGTGGCTGATAGCTTTCAGTATCCACTGGGGTCATTAAATGTGTCAAATAACTGTCAGCTGCGGGAGACAAAGAAGCTGCACAAAAAAAATTTACTTTTTTTGGTGAAATTAATGCAGAAAGTTGGATGACTCTCAGAACTACTGAGGTTTTTCTGAGATATCAAACCATACAGAGATTGCAAACCTTGCTGTTCCTTTTTGAAGCCTAGTATTTTCTCTTTGTGCCCTACTGAAAGAAGTGTACCTTCCCTTAATAGCAATCCACACTAAATGTAAACAGAAATTCATACATAGAGAAGGTTTGGGCTTTTTCCAAAAGATCTTGTTTCCTGATCTCCTATAAGATTCTGAATTCTGAAGCAGATTATGTCTGTTTCCTGCTAGTAGCCAGTTAAGAGTCTCTTCTCTGAAAGGAATTATCATGGACAGTACTTTATCTATATATCTGTTGATATATATGCCATAATATTTATAGAACTATAAAAATATATCTTTTGATTAAACTTGTTTGACAAAGAGGCAGATATGCTAGAGATATAAAGAGAAAGGGAAGGGGGAGGAACGGGCAACAATTTATTAATTAACTATTTCATTGAGCTCACATAAATAAAGGTCTTCCAGTCCTTTCTAGAGCTTTTTATATTCCATCAAATCATTCTTAGTTGAGATTTTTATTTTGTCCCCTGCCAGTGCTGTAAAACTGCCTTATGCAGAGCCAGATGTAAAATCTTAAACATCTTACCGTGTCATAATCCTTGTTCATTTGATGTAGCACAAGACTGATTTCTGAAGCAGGATGCTAGGCTGTATGCATAAAATTAACAACTACCTTCCTAAAAGGTACCATTCCTTTTATCCCACCTAAGGACACTTAGATAATAAACTACTATTTGACTTTACTGTCCCTCTGTAACAATCAGTATAAGGAAACGACTGTTTAGCTCTTCCTCTTGTACATTTATTACTGTGTTCTCCACAGATCTGTTCACAAATGTTTCCACTTTTTACTTTTTCTCTTTATTCAGTTCTTAATTCCATCCATTTTGCATTAATTTAACATTAGAAGTTTTTGCCCAATCAGTTTCTTTTTTCACTTCCCTGAGAAGAATGAAAACCCTAAAAACATTTTAGTTAGGACATGAGTACACTTGGCAAACATATGGTGTTTAAAAATGTATTAGCTCATGCGTATCAACAGCCCTGCTTTTAAGCATTGATTATTGACAAGATTATTGAACAAAATCTAGGATCTGACAGTACTGAAGCAGTTTAAAGGTATGAAGTCCTATATACATCCAGTACAGTTGAACCCTGAGACGTTTGTGCTTTTTAGGGGTGATATTGTCCAAGGGCAAAAAATGGCATTTTTTCCAAACAACCTCTCCTGTAGCCTAAATTC
>JAOEGS010016342.1:0-62264 GCA_025447755.1 Corythornis vintsioides
CGGGGGCGGGGCGGGCGCCCTCCCGCGCGCGCTTCTTTGTGAGGCGGGAGCGCGTTGTGCGCATGCGCGGCCCGGCCCCGCGCCGGGGGGGCGCCGTTGGCGCGAGATAGGAAAGTGCCTCTGCCTCTGCCGCCGTCACCGTCCGGTCCCGTTCCCGGTCTTGCTCCCGGTCCTGCCATGGCGCGTCGCAGCCGCGGGTAAGTGTGGCTGCTACTGGCGCTCCGCGTGCCGGCCCCGCCGGGGAGGGACAGCTCTAGGGAATCCGCTTCGCCGCCGCGCGGCCTCTCTTGGGCCGGCCCGTTCCCGCTCTCTGGCCGGGCAGTCGGTTGGCGGGATGCGAGCAGGGCCGCGGCCCCGCACCGCCCTCCCCGCTCAAAGGGCTCCCCTGGTCTCCAGCCGGGAGCTGAGTGCGAGCCTGGCTACGCCTGCTTGGGAACAGGGGGTGACAGGATGGGTGATATGCAGAGAGAGCCCTTCGGGGTGGCTCTGCCCGAACAGGGTGCTTGGCTTCTGGGTGCTTATCGCATCCCCTTTCTTCCCTCCAGCAATCTGGGAGACTAGTGAGCTGTAAGGAGGGGAAAGTGTAAATGCAAAGTTCTTCCAGACAGAGGGACAGGAGGGAGCAGAAATCGAGAGAAACTCTCCTTCCTATGCCCTTGACAGCATAAACCACCCCTAGAATGCATCAGGAGCCCAAAGCTGAGGGGCCTTTTTAAATCTTCGGTGTCTGAATGAATGTCTGTGAGGTGTTTGGGCTCAGGGCTGGAAGAGAGTAGATCTGGAGCCCTGCTCTGTGCAAGACAGGTGGCTCCCTGGAGCTCTGTTCTTGGTGGAGGCTGCTCCCTCTGAGATAAAAAATTATAATCTTTGTTTATTCATTTGTAGTGAGGACCAGGATGAGCTGCATTGCCAGGACACGGACTCAGATGTACCAGAGCAGCGGGATGGCAGGTGCAAAGTCAAGTGGACACAAGAAGAGGTGAGAGCCCAGCACTTGCTGAAGAGCAGATGCTTTGGGGTAGATCTCTGGCATGGCACCCAGTGCTTGGGTGCCTCTGGTCCAGTTCTCACCTACTGGCCATGGAACCACCTCCTGCTGTTGCTGGAGAAGCTGATGTGTCTGTTTTGTTGATGGGAGCTGAGTTGTTAACGAAGCTGGGAGGTTCAGAGGAGTTTGATCCATAGTTTGGAAAGCGAGTGCTCCAACCACTTAAGTGTGTGAGCCCTGAACAAGATGTCTGCTGCCTGCAGCACTCTTGTAAGCAAAGTGGGACTCCAGAGGCTGTCTGAGACCTCCAGCAAGCAGTGGAAAAGTCTTCCCTTTTATATAGAAAAAGCAGAATGTAGAGACTGTTGGGATCATGGTTTAGTCATCCTGGTTGAGGGCCTGAAATTGGGGTATTTTCTTCCTTCTCCCAGTTCCTCCATCATCTTTGTTCTGTGTGAAAAACTACAAATGTCCTGTCTCCCTTGGGGTCTGAAAGGTGGTCTTTGTGCAGGGATTAAAGCCGCAAGCTTGTGTTGGATAGGGAATTATTTCATACCTCTGTTTGCTCAGTCAGAGCTCACAGGCACCCTTGATGAGCTGAAAGCACCAGCACACCTGGGTTATAGCCATAGAGCCCCTTAACACTGAATGGCAGACCATAGGATTGGTGGTGATACATTCAAACCAGAGCTGAATTTTGTATTCCCTTTACATGCTTTGCCCTAGTGCAGAACCAAACAATCTGTTCCAGCTGGGCTCTGCACATTGGAGCACTGCTGAAGGATGGGGTGAGCTGCCCTTCTCCCATGAACACAGAATACTAAGCAGCCTTCCTGGCAGCTACAGAGATCTAGCTTGTTCTCCTGATGCCATCAGCCCAGGGGTGCCTGTGGTGAGCGTTGCCTCTGAGTATGTGACAGTTGGGTGTCTTTGTTCTTTGCAGGACGAGCAGCTGAAGATGTTAGTGAAACGTTACGGGCAGAATGACTGGAAATTCCTGGCCAGTCACTTTCCTGTAAGTGACCCCTTGCCTAGTTTGAATCCCAGTGTTTGCATGTTGCCTCTTGTGCTCATTGCACTTCTTTTCTGTGTCCGTGCAGCACCTTGCACAGAGAGGCTCTGTTCTGTTGCTCCAGCTCCAGGTGTTTCTTCAGGGCAGGAGATGTCCTTTTGTATGGAGGAGCTTCAAGGCCAAGTCTGTTGGAGCTGGGGTGTAAAGTTGAGTCTCCTGTCTCTATGCCCAGTGCTCTGGTCATAGTATGTGTGCTCCATGTGCTTTGTTATCATTTTTAGGAGGACAGTCAGTGTGTGATGCTGTTGCTATAGGGGCTTTTGGAGTCTCTGGTCTAACACTTATCTCTTTTCATTCCTCTTCCTAGAACCGCAGCGATCAGCAATGCCAGTACCGGTGGCTGAGAGTGTTGAATCCAGACTTGGTTAAAGGCCCTTGGACCAAAGAGGAGGACCAAAAGGTAAGTCAGGGCCAAGAGGATCTGGATTTTGGACTGTCACTGTCTGCAGAGTGGGTGTAGGTGTCAGACCTTTTGGGCTTTTTCTGAATTGTGGCTAATTCTGGTGGCTCTCTGACCTGTTCTGAGCAGCCTAATGCAGCTATGGTTGTGATGTGCAGGAGCAGGTTTGGGCCTCTTCAGCTAAACACCTCCCTTCCACACAGTACTGCTACAGTAGGCTGCTGAGGGAGAGAGCAGAGGAGGGAATTAATTAATTTGCCTGCTGGCAGATCTCCACCTGACCTGGCCATGTTGGACCAAAGGAAAAATAAACCTGGCATTTCCTGTGTCACAGCAGACAGGCTGAAATGAATGTCTGAGGCTGGCTGGGTGACTTGTGGCTCCTGCAAGCCTGTTCCTCTGCTGATTCTAGAGTTAGTGGTAGGAATGCTCTCTGAGAACCTTCAGCCTCTTCTCTAAGATTTTGGAGGGCTGAACACTCCAGGCAATAGATTGTTTCATTCTGACTGTGCTACACACATGTCACAGGGGCTCAAAACTTCCCCAGAAACATTTGCATTGAACCTTGGGCAGAAGTGACAAAGTCCTGGTTGAAGAGGAAGTGTCAGAGTGACAGTCAAGGCTCTGAAGTGAATATGGCTTGTTTATGCTTTGGAGCTCTTGCTGTGCATCCTGCACATGGTGCTGCAGCCCTGGCATGTCCTTGGTGTAACATACACACTGCACCCAGACACTGCACTAGAGCTGATGAGGTCTGTTGTCACAAGGCCAGGTCCTCAATAGGTGGAAGGGCAGAGGAGCCCTGAAGCATGTCAGACGTGGCCCTTGCTCAGAAATGGGCAAGTGTTTCTCAGTCTGGGTCCTTCTGCCCCTGGTGCACCCAGAGATGTCCGCCTGTCTTCTGTGAGTGCTCATCTCCATTCACAGGTGACATGTGGTGGAATATCTGCAGGGAAATAGCCACTTTCAGAAATTCAGTCAAATAAGTGATCTCACAAGGGTTGGTACATCTGATAGTGCTGAATCCTTCCAGCCTTTCTCTGCCTTTACACCTTGCCACAAGCAAGGTGAAGGGCAAAGCCTGAGGATTACTGCATTGACTTTTCCCTCTATTCCCTTTCCTCATTTCCATTCTGCTCTCTCCAAAGGTAATTGAACTGGTTAAAAAATACGGCACCAAACAGTGGACCCTGATAGCCAAGCACCTGAAAGGGCGGTTGGGGAAGCAGTGCCGGGAACGCTGGCACAACCACCTGAACCCTGAGGTGAAGAAGTCCTCGTGGACAGAGGAGGAGGATCGCATCATTTTTGAGGCCCACAAGGTCCTGGGAAATCGTTGGGCGGAGATTGCCAAGCTGCTGCCTGGGAGGTAGGACCTCTTTGCTCACTGGTGGCCAGTGGAGATACATGTATTGGACTTGTAGGAGGGGGTTGGAGAATGTGTAGGTGCTGTTAGTGGTGATTACTCTTCTGCTTTCTCTGCAGAACCGACAATGCTGTGAAGAATCACTGGAATTCTACTATCAAGCGGAAGGTGGACACAGGAGGTTTCCTCAATGAAACTAAGGAGTCAAAGTCATTGTATTTGCTCGTAGAGGTGGATGACAAGGAAAGCCAAAGTCAAACAAAAGCTGAGTGCCAGGTATTTGCACCAGTCCATTTGCAGTAGGCAGCTGGGTCAGAGCTCTGCTAATGAGTATCAGAGCTGTTCATCTAACCTTCTGCTGCCTCTCAGGCTGCTGTCTGGTATCTACACAGTCTGTGCCTTTCCTCGGTCTGCTCCAAGAGCCTCTTTAGGAGATCTCTCCCTCCAGCAGCTGGAGGTGTGGAGATGAGACCTCCAGCATGTTATTGAGGAGGAGGACAACAGTCTGATAGTACTGTTCCCTTGCCAATCCCAGCGTCAGGTCTGTCTTAAAGAAAAAAGGTTTGGTTTTTTTTTGTTTTTTTTTTTTTTTTTAGCTCTGTTGTGCTGTTGCTGGTGGGAGAAGGAGGCTGCTGCAGAAAGCATGGGGTGCATGGTGAGGAGGTGTGCTTTTTTTTTTCCTCTGATAAAGCAACAGAGGTAGTGCACACAATTACTATTTTCACAAAGAAAGCATGTAGTTTTCAAAAGCAGGTTCTTGGAAAGTAGGAACTGCAGAGTTGGTGCTACCTGCTCAGCCTCTGTTCAACTTTCTCTTGGGGTGCTGTTGAGTGAAACATTCAATGAAACAGTCCTGTGCTGCTTGTGTTGCACAGACTTCTGCTTAGGTGGTGTATGGGACAGAGCAGTGAGGAAGAGCAAGGCTGTGAAATAAGCTGATTGGCAGGTGGGAAAGCAGGCAAAGCTGAATGTGTACAGTGACTCTTGCTCTTTGTACCTAAGTCTTGATATTGTTCCCTTGATTTCTATTAATGGCTGAACTTCCTTTATTGTATGTGCAAAGAACGTGCCACCGAACCAGCCGGTCGATAACTCTGAACTAAAGGAAGAAGATGGCAGTGATGAGGAGGTAACAGGCATACAGGAGCTGCCCTTGGAGCTGCCAGCTGCTGAACCAGACAAGTGTAATGCTGAGAGATCCCCTGAGGGGACCCCAGAGGAGGTGGTGCCTGAGGATGCCTCTTCGCTTGTCACATCACCATACAAATGGGTCGTTGAAGCTGCCAACTACCTGTACCCATCACCTGTGCCGGCCTTCAGCGAAGCTCTGGACATGATTGAATCTGTAAGTAACCTTGCCCTTGAGTGAGCTTACTGGATCCCCTTGCTCCTCACCATGGGCATCCTGAGGAGCACTGTCTGTCACTGGCCTGTGGCTTCCCACCATCTCTTCCAGGGCTGGATTAGGCCTTTTTGGCTCTGCCAGTATTGCTCTGAGCTTGCAGATACCTCTAGATTGGTGTCCTTGTGCATGGGCTTCACTGAAGTGGGAGAATGTAGATGCTGGCAAACCTGATTTCAAGTCCTTCTTTATCAGCCAGTCTCCGTGCCTCTGCCCTTCATAAAGCCCATGCTCATGACCTTTCCTTTCCCTCTTGTTATGGGATGGGAAGGACTGTTCTGTGGGAATAGGCTAGACCCTCTTCTAATATGCAGGACAGACCTCTTCACACTGGGATGATGCTCCCATTTGCTTTCAAGTAGAGATAGCTTCACTGAAACTAGTAAATTTGGGCCAGTCAAGAAGCAGTGGAGGCACACCAGGACCACAGACTGGCTAGAATCGACAGAGCACTTCGCTGTCATCGAGAGAGAGATCACTGCAGCCCCCACCCTACCTGAGTATATTATCAGCTGATTATCCGTGAAGGATCCACTTTACATGTGTGTAGGAGGTCAGAGTCTGTCCCCAAGGCTTAAGAGCCCATCTGTGGGCCTGTAGGAGCCTGCTTTTGTGGCCTTTGGGTATTGGTGGGGTTGAGCTGTGGAGCAGCTGATCTCTGAACTGGTCTGGTTATTTTTAATCTGCTGTCAGCAGAGCCCTGTGTCCAGCTGTATTGATGTACACAGATACTATTTTGGTGTTGGGTGACAGTAACTTCATTCAGTCCCTTTACCCAGACCTACCCCCAGCTACTGTTTTCGTCCCCTTTCTGTGGGGTTGCAGCTGTTGGTGCAGCTGTGCTGTGAACTGAACTGGGAAACCAACCTTGCAGAAAGAGGGAAACCTGCCCTGTGCACAAGTGGCAGCTTTTAGCTGGGCCAGTTCCCTACTCTGGTTCTCGGCTCTGCTGGTGACACAGGGGGGCAGATCTGGAGCTCTCCTCTGGACAGGTTTCCAGCAAAAGCTGGTGCCATCTCACATACCTATTTTCTTGTAATTTTCCTTGTGCGCAGGACCCAGACGGATGGTGTGATCTAACCCAGTTTGACCTGCCCGAGGAGCCCTCTGCTGGAAGCAGCAGTAGTAGCAACAGCCCTGTGAGGCAAACCCCCAGCAAGTCAACGCCCTCCCTGCCCAATGTGACCGAGTACCGCCTGGACGGCCACACCATCTCTGACCTGAGCAAGAGTAGCAAGGGGGAGCTCATCCCCATTTCGCCGCATGCTGAGGTGAGCTTTGGCACGCCGCCCTCGCTGCTGAAGAGGCAGAAGAAGAGGAAGATCTCCCTCTCACCTGTTACAGAGAACGCTGCCAGCACCAGCCTTTCCTTCCTCGACTCCTGCAACAGCATGACGCCCAAGAGCACCCCTGTCAAGACCTTGCCCTTCTCTCCATCTCAGGTACAGAGCAATAGCAGAGCTCAGTCTGTGTTTTTCTGCTTGGGCTTGGTGGTGAACTGAGAAGCACATTTGTGCTCTTACCTCCTTGCCTTCCTTCCACGTGTTCCTGTCAGCTCTGCCTGCTCTGTTTCTCCTCCCTTGAACGAGACAGGGCCCATGTGCTGGGCGTGGCCCTTTGCTAAACAAAAGCGAGTTGCTGGGTCCTGGCCCTGCTTGTCTGCAGCACTGCTCTTCCTGTGCTGCTCCCTGGCAGCACTTGCAGTGTCAGGGGAGCACAGTTCCCCCCGTGTGGTGGGCAGGACACGTGCTCACTGAGGGAGTAGCGGCACTGTGCAGATCTATGTGCCTGCCTGTTGGAGAACAGCAGGGAACAGCTGGAGAGCAGAAAGCCATTCTCCACAGTGCTTCTGTCCCCTGGACTGTGCTGTCCCAGCTGTGGGCAGCACAGTGGCCATAGTGACAAGTGGCTTTCCCCATTCATTTCCAGCAAAGCCATATGGGCAGGCTTGGCAGCACATGCCTCAGGAAGGTCTGTTGCTGTGAGTTACTGTGCCTAGGAAAATGCTCTTGGGCTTGTCTTTGTTGAAAAAGGGACTCTGGATCTTCCAGCCTTTGTCATGTTTACACAAGTGTGCACACATGGTGCTGTTCAAACACACTGACATTAGTACACTGTGATGGTGTTGGGACTGTAAACCAGAACCAAGGCAGTTGTGGTGCTCTGTTCTCCAGCACAGTGTCCACAGCTGCCCTGTTCAGACCCTGCCTGCCCCTGCATTCCAGGCAGTTATTTCTGCTGCTTCAGTAGCCCTGGGTGCCACAGGAGAAAGCACAACAGTGACATCCAGGTTCAGGTGGACCTTGAATGCAAGAACTGGGAAATCAGAGCAGGATCTCAAATATGTAAAAGGTTTAAAGGCCTGGAGTGAATCTGAGAAGGCAGAGGGCATATCCTGCCTTGGACTGAACATCAGCCATCAGTGGATGTAACACACAGAGGTCTTCTCTCCTGATATGTTCTTGGGTGTAAACCTTGTTTTTTATGGAGTAAAGTGACTGACTGCTGTGAAGTAAAATCCTAGTAGAGATTAAACAGTTTTTCTCACAGTTTAGGCTGAGGACAGCTCAATGCCAAGCCTGTGAACTTCATCCGTATGATATTTTGTTACATGGACTTCCTTCACATTCACCAGCCTGAGGGTGAAATAGACCTTTGGTGGGCTGGCATTACTTCTTCACTGCTTGCTTGGCCTTATCTGGACCGGTGCAAGGAGAGAGAGTTTGCTCCCACAGTGTAGCTGCTTGTAGTTGTATCAGCTCATCCCTTGTGGGAAGGAATCACCTTTATAGGTGTGAGGCACCTTCTGGCAACTTTCATGTGTGTGTCCATGTATAGGACTGTATGAGTATGTAAGAGTCACCCTGGTTCATAATGGGACAGATCCCTCTTGAGCCACTTGGTATGGCAAGATTGTGTCTAAGGTTTCCCCTATATTTGGGAGAAAGTAATGACTTGCAGCACTCTGCTGGGACTCTTGAGACTAACTTGTCTTTTCTTTCCTCCCTGTGCTGTGCAGTTCTTAAACTTTTGGACCAAACAGGATACACTAGAACTGGAGAACCCATCTCTGACCTCCACGCCTGTGTGCAGTCAGAAGGTGATTGTCACCACCCCGCTGCACAGGGACAAGACCCCTCTGCTCCAGAAGAACTCTGCGTAAGTCCTTTCCTCCTCCTCCTGCCCCATCCCCACCAGAGCAGCATCCTTATCCACACAGGAGCTGTACTTGTACAGGTACTAGTGAGAGAGGGGCAGGGCAGGTTGGGGATTACCCTACATCAGTGTTCCCTGCCTCCTCCCAAAGACAACTCCTCTGAGCTGCAAGGAACAGGTGTCCCGCCTGATGGGGCCTGCAGCCAAGCACCCACTGTTGTACTTTTCTGTAGGGTTGGCTGTTGCCTTCTCTGCATGTTTTTAGACAGCTTTGCTGTGAGCCCTGTGCCAGCAGAGAGGGTTTTGGTTTCCTCAACAAGAGCTGTTCAGATCCCTCCCTTTAGCTCTGCACCTGCTGCTTTGCCTGATCTGAGGGTGGTCCAGGGCAATGATCACTCAAAGCACTGTGAGAAGGGGGCGGTCTGCACAGGGCATGATTTGCTGTCATGCTGGAGCAGTGCAGTGTTCAGGGGTCATGGCAAAACCACTCTGTTGCTGGCATGGTCCAGAGCAGCGCCTCTGTCCAGGTGGTGTGAGCTAAGTGCATTTGCACCCAGGACTTCTGCTGGTCCAGCTATTGCTGTCACAAGCCCAGGCTGGACCCAAGCAGACCCACCAGAAGCATTGCAGAGTAGGGCTGGCCTGCAGCACTGCATGTTACCTGTATCAGGGTGCTGTACTGCTTTCTGAGCAGGATGCTGGGTGGCTGGCAGGGTACAGCAGCATAGCTGGCATGTCTGAAGGACAATTTCCCCACTAAAGGCTCCTCCATGCCTGTTTGCCTGGCTTGCATCCCAAGAACAGCCCAGCCATGTGGCTTCTGCTACCACATGAGACTGCAGGTGGGTCATGCAGTGGAAGGGCTTGTAAGGCTGTGGATACTTGGAGTGGGTTATAGCACATCTGATCCTTTGTCTTTTCCACTCTGCTGTCAGGTTTGTCACACCAGATCAGAAGTATGTGGTGGACAACACTCCTCACACCCCCACACCTTTCAAAAATGCCCTGGAAAAATATGGACCAATTAGACCTCTGGTAAGTACTGGGACAGGTCTGTCACTTGGTGGTGATGGTGGAAACATAATGAATGTAAATGAGACCTGGGGTAGACTGCAGGGAAGCTGTGAGCCAGCTTTTCAGCAGGTCCAGGCTGAGATGGGAGGGGTGAAAGGGACCTTGTCATGGTGAACTTCTCATGCTGACTAGCCACAGGACTCTCACCTTGTCTGTAAATGAGTTGGAATTGTCAACACCTGCCCTTGCATCAAGCTCCAGTGTTTGGCTACTGATGGCCTTGAGGAAAGCAAGGAAATTATCTACCTGATGAACTGGGTATCAGTGCAGGTGTGGATGGGTGTCAGTTTCCAGTATTCATGGCCTTCCGTATATATTGGTCTCTTGATGGCACTTCTAGGGTTCAGGTGATAACAGTATCTCATTCCTCGAGATCCTGCAAATCTGTCAGGCTAGCAGAAGTCTTGTTGTATCTTTTCCATCTGGGAAGTAAATAAGTTGTCTTTGTGGCTGTTCTGCCACTGCGTGCTCCCCTGACCCTATTATCCCTTGAGGGAAATACTTGTCAGTGATGACACAAGTAACAAGGGGAAATATCTTTGTATGTTTTCACACCCTTACGACAGTCTACCCAGCATACAAACTTTGACTGGCTGCCCTCTCTCATTTTTACATCAGCCCCAGACTCCTCACCTGGAAGAAGACTTGAAAGAAGTGCTCCGAAGTGAAGCTGGCATTGAACTAATAATAGAGGATGATGTGAAGCCTGAGAAACAGAAGAGAAAACAAGGGGTGAGATGATTCTTGCATCTAGAACCTGCTGCTGAGCTGTCCTCTACTGTTGATGGGTGATTTGACTGGGTTTGTTCATCCTACTGCAGATGCCAAAATAATTTTGGGCCAGGGTTGCTGCCTTTTAATCAGTGTGAGGTACCTGAGGTTAAGGCCAGCTTAAAATACATCCAGCTTTGTCCTGGTCTATGCTGAACTTGGGGCACATTAGGAGATCCCTTGTCCTTAACTTACAGGACAGACCTGTGGCATACTTGAAACATCTGTGGCAAGCTGGATTCCCATAAGGCTGGAAAAGCCTTGGTGACTTTCCTTTGCTACTGCAAGGGGCATTCTTTTCTCAATTGGTGGCTCTTGGTGCAAGGAGGAGAGCACTGAAAGCTGCTGTGCCCTGTGGTGGGGGAGGCTGCAGCAGATCCTCTTCCTGAGGTGCTGGGGCAATGCAGACCTGAGGTGATAGGGGCTTGGCGTGCACCCTGGGCCCTTATGGTGGGAGTTCACCTAGAAGATTCATACCAATGCTTGTTCCTCCATGTCCCCCAGTTGCGCAGGAGCCCCATCAAGAAGGTCCGGAAGTCTCTGGCTCTGGATATTGTGGATGAAGACGTGACACAAAACATGTTGTCCCTCCCCAAGAATGTCTGTTTCAAGAGAGCCCAGGTGAGGGTGCTGGGCTCATCGTTGGGGTAGAACCAGTTTCTGCTCCACAGAAAACTTGGGCAAAGCTGTGGTGGGAACTTTGCCACCTGCAGCTGCCTGTGATCATTAGACCAGTAGCTGTGGATGTGGAATAAGGGTTGGATTTGTTAGGTAGCCTTTTGTCCAGGCTAGGTACCAGCTCTGGGCAAATTGACTTGTTTCCCATATTTATTTCTTTATTTATTTCCTTTTGCAGCCTGTGAATTTCTTATCAAGGTCCCTGAACATTTCTTCCTCGAACAGGAAGAACGATAGCAGTTTGCTCAACAGAGCCTTCATGCAAGTGCAGCCAGAAAAGATGTCCTACAGGAAAATGCCAAGCCATTTCAGACCACCAGCACCAGTAAGCCCACAACTACTGTTCTTCCAGACAGGAGGTTACCTGGTCACTCCACCCTTGTCCCTCCCTGGGAGGAAGAGCAAGGGGATGAAGCTCTGTGCACTCCTGCATAGGCATCTGCATGCTGTCAGGACTGGCTTAGGGTCACAGAATCACAGACTGGATTAGGTGAAAAGGGACCTTTTGAGGTCATCTAGTCCACCTTCTCTGCAGGGAACAGGGTCATCTGCAAATAGAGCAGGTTGCTCAGAGCCCTGGCCACCCAACCACACCTGGAATGGTTCCAGGGGTGGGGCATCAACCACCTTTCTGGGCAACCTGGGCCAGGGTCTTGCCACCCTCAGTGTGGTATTTCCCCCTCCACCATGATTTTTAAGGTGTTTCTAGATAGTGGTGTAAGCTGTATGCTGCAGGCAGCACAGGCTGCCTTTATCCTGCTGTTTACCTGTACCTGTGGCTGCACTGAGCTCCAGTTCACACTGTGCCACCTTGTACCCTTTTGCTGAGCTTGGTGCTGTTACAGCTGCTCTGTTCCTCAGCTCCGCATGGTTGTATCTGGGTTGTGCTGGAGCCTGTAAGTAGCCTGTAAGTGCTCACTGGGGCGTAAACAGTTTCTTGTGCTCTCTTGAAGATGTTCACTCAGGATATGTGCAAACAGAGGGGTGTCGTTACCTTGTCAGGCAGCGTAGCTTTAAGAAGAGAGTTTGCACTGTGGTATGCAGGTGTTTGCTTGGGCCAAGTCATGAGAGCTCTGGTAGCTTGAATAATGATAGAGAGAAATGCTCTGCTTAGTGAAGGGGTAAAACTGCAAGTGTGGGGGTGTTTTCCCATCCCAGGAGGAGCCCAGGTGAGTGTTTTCACCAAGCTTAGTCTTCATGATCTGGAGCTGCATCTGTCCCTGGATTAGAGCTGTCATCTGTTGTGAAAGCTCTTTCTTCTGACAAATAAATACTCCTGAGACAGAGTAATTCCTTCCCCTTCTCAAAATAAACCTCACTTAAACCCTTCCATATCTCCTCCTGTCCTAAGCAGGGTCATACCCCTCTGAAAGCTAAGAGATCCATACAAATTAAGATTTGAGAGAGACTTGAAGGTGACAGTGAGGCAGCTTGTGTGGTGACAGAGTACAGGTGTGCAGTGAAATCCCACTGCCCAAAGGCAGCAGAGTTGTTTGTGGTGTGCTTGGGCTGTTGGGATTTATGGTGCCAGACTGGTGCTGTCAGTAACTTGTTAAAGAAACTCCCCTAGCTGTGGGCTGAACCTCAACAGGCCCCAGAGCTGTGCCATGGCTGCTTGGGACGCTGTTACCGTGAGCAAATGCTGAAGCTCAAACTGGGGTTCTCTGCAGTATATGTAAACAGGGGTCTTCAGTTCAGGGCACTGTATCTTATGGCTGCATTTATCAGAGGATTCACAGGGCTTTGCTGGGTGCTGTTTCTTCATGGCAGTGATTGAAGCATACCTGATGTTGAGCTCTCCTGGGTGCTCTGGGGACCTGCTGAAACTGAAGGCACCAAACAACTATTAAAGATGGTCTTTGACCACTAGACCTGGGGCTGAACAGCTCTTGTAGGAGTTGAACTGGTTGGGAGCAAACCTCAAAGCTGTTCTTCAGTACTTTCCGTCTCTGCAACATGAGGAACCTCAGTGAGTTTATGCTTTAGGTGGTTTTCTCTCAAGCCAAGTAAGGGAAAGCCCTGAAAGGGCACATGGGCCATCCAGAAATGGAGTATTCCCCTGGGAAATTGCTGAATATTACCCCCAGCTTTGCTAGGAAAAACCATCTCAGCTGTGCTGGGAAACTAGTGGTGTGCAAGCCTCTCCTGGTTGCAAGATGGGTACTCCTAGGCTTCAAGTCTTGTTTCCTATGGGTAGCAGGTAGTTCTTGGTGATAACAGCAACTTCTTTTTTTGTCTTTTTTTTTTTTGTTTTGTTTTGTTTTTTTGGTTTTTTTTCAGCCTTTTAAACCAGGATGTCTCTGTACTCTCCCATAACTGAGGTGTACATGTCCTTTCTTTTCCCTCTGTAGATGACCAGGGCTTGGAAAGCAGTAGCCTGTGGTGGAACCCAAGACCAGCTCTTCATGCAGGAGAAAGCTCGACAGTTTTTGGGCTTGTTGAAACAGAGTCACACATCAAGGACCTTAATCTTATCATGAAGGATTGTTCTGCTTTTTCTTTTATTTTATATTTTATTTTATATTTTTTTTTAATAAATGGAATGTCAGGGGAGCTACAGGAAGAAATACCCTCTGCCAGGCCTTAGGCAGGGATGGATTTTTTTCCTTCTGTTCCCAGGTAGATCTGTGTTGTAATAAATGGGGCTATCTGCTGGTTAATGTCTGGAACACGAGTTTAGGGGTCATTACAGAAAGGCAAAGGAGGGAGGACTGAAGAGCAAATGGCAAGAACAAGACCTCTGTCTGCTCAAGACCCGGGTTCTCGGCAGTAGAAGCCTGTGGCCACCGTGTGTTCCCCCGGAGGAGCGGCTGCAGCAAGTACTGATCTGGTACCACCAGATTGGCTTTTGTCAAGGTTGCTATGTGTCTTGGGTCTCCCTGTCTCCCTCCCTGGCTTCCCACGGGCCTTGGAGTGGTTCCTTTGCTCTAGGAGGAGGGAGGGTGTTGTGCACTTGTGGGAGCCTTGGTTTGGGGTGACTTGTGTTTGGAGCTGGCCCCTCGCTCCCCACGAGGCTGTTCTGTACTGCCAGGGCTGTGCTCCTTCAAATAAACAATGGTGCTAATGAACATCACCCTGTCACTTGGACTCTGCCTCTGCCCATGGCCTTAGAGAGGCAGCACTGCACTGGGGTAGTGGGATACAGCAGAGTGTTTTCATGGGGGATCTATTCTTCCCTGGCAAGCTGCTAACTTCCTGTTAGCCTCTCACCTCGGGGAAGAAGGGACCATTCCCCTCCTCCCTTAGTAGCTTTATCAGCTGTTTAGAAATGCTTTTGGCTACTGGGAAGGTGCTGTGTGTTTTGAGTTTAGCATGGCTGGGATCTTTGCAGATCCCAGAAAAGAAAGGGATGGGCTGGAGATAAACATCAGGAATGTGTGATGTAGCAGAGCTTCTGGCCTCCTTCTTTTGGAGGCCAAAGCTGCATCCAAGTAGCTGTTCTGATGTGATAACAGCAGAGTGGTGTCCTATTTGGATGTAGCCAAGGGTGAAATGTAGTGATTACTAATATACTAATTACTAATATACTAATTCTCTGCTATTGAAAGGGTGCTGGGCAAACTGAAATGACATTCATTAGACTAGCATGTGAGCTAGTCTAATGGGTGAGCTGTGTTTGAGGCTGAGATGTGGTGTGTCATCTTTGGCAAGCCACCAAAGCCATCATGGCACATGCTGCTGTCTGGGGGTGGCTGCATAGAAAGGGTGGGAGAGGGTGTCCATCCCTGTGTCTCTTAGTGTGTCACTGTCCTTAGTCCCTTTGCTGAGTGGAAAAACAGCAGGGCTTTAAAAAAAGAAAAAAAAAAAATCTCAAGGACCACTTTTCTGAAAGCCTGGCTTTAGCTCCTGCCATTCTGGTGTTATTTGAAGAGAAATCATCATAAACTCACCTCTCTCTGCTCAGGCTGGAGTAGGCTCAGCTAGCCCTTCACTGGGAGGCTTTACTAAACCAACTTCAGAACTGAGTGTCCTTCCTGAAGCTGTTGCGAGCTGGGAGTCCTGAGTGGGCAGGAGCTGCTGGAGAATAAATTGGTGCTTGAGCTTGGTGTGAATGTTTGGGAGCTGCCCCTGAATTAAAGGATTATGAGGCTGAGAAGTATTAACTGCTCTGATGCTGTAAATCCAGATAGCGCCGCTGTCCTGCATTGTGCAGGGCTTATTAAGAAAGATTGAGGGGCAGAAAATTGCCAAGGAAAATGAGCAAGGCCTATTTAATGAGTAAACAAGACAAATAGTGTTTAATTGGAAAATGGAGCTCCCTCTGGTGTGGATATTAAAAGCCCAGCTTGGCTGTCCTGGGACTTGGGAAAGGGCATCACTCTTCAGGTGCGGGGAAAAGGCCCGGTTTGCTTCATTCTTCTGTTAATTCGGATACTCTATTTCCAGTAAAAATCTTGTAAAGGTTGAACGTCATGATGGCTGTGGAGTCTCTGAACTGGAGCTGGAGACCCAGGAAGAGAGTCTTGCTGGAGACTCCTTTCAGTCCAGGGCTCTGTATTCTCAGCTGTGTCCTGACTGTTGTCCCTTTGAAGCCCTTGGGGTAACAGAGCCCTCTGAGGCTGTGCAACAGTCGTTTGTGGGGAGAAGCCAGGACACTTAATTGAGACTTAGAAGACTGGAATGAAAGTCCCAGGAGCCTCTGCCATGTGGGAGAGGAATCTGTTCCCATGGCCTGGCTTGCTGAAAAGCTGCATAAATCCTGGGGTGCTGCTTTATTTTAAACTTTGTATTTGCTTTTGGTGTCCTGTGTTCCTCAGCAGAGCAGATGACCCCTTGTTTGAATCCACAGAGAAAGGATTAATTTTCATCAGGGAAGTAGCAGAGCTGGAGCTCCCAGGTGATGGCAGTACCCTAACTGCAAGTGGGATGTTTCCATCCAGGAAAAGCCAGAGAGCAAAAATCTTGGAGTAAGGAGAAAAAAAAAAAAAAAAAAAGCATCCAAGTTTTTTTATTGGCAGGCTTCCTTTGGGATGGAACTGTGTGGTGAGTGATGGGGGAGAGCAGTGCTGAGCTCCACGGCCAGCATCACAGGAGCTGCTGTGTGTACCTCAAAGGGCTCTCAGCTGCTGGGCTTGTTCCTGCTGCTCGGAGGGTTTTCACAGCCTTTTTATCTTGTTTTCACAGCTAGTTCTACTAAAGTGCTGTGCAAACAGCAGGTTGCTCCTTTGGCTCAGCACCTGTGGGGAGAGCCCTCCTCGCATGCAGCCTTGGAGGGAGGCACACCATAAAGGAAAGGATTTTCTCCTATTTTGGGTATTTCCTGTAACTCAAGGAAATATAAAGCAGCTGAAGTACTGCACCCTATTCCTTGGCTCTCCCAAAGAACCAGCCATAGTAAAGGAAGTGATTTGCCTGCTCCCAGCAGCTGTGGCACACAAAGCCCCAAACCTGGGTGCAACTACTGGTGTCATCCCAACTTGCCCTGCTGACCTCGTTAATGCACGGTGCTGGGTAACTCATACAAAGGCACAGGGCAGAGTAAATTGCAGAGTGTGAAACAGTGAATCGTGTAGCAGTGATGCAGAGGTTTGAGTTTGAGCATCACCTGTCCCTGACGCTTCCAGGAAGGCATGGTGAGGCTGCAGCATGCACAGAGGGTGTCCAGTGGTTTGTCCTCCCAGAGCAGCAGGGTGATCCTGGGTCATGGCTGGGCACTTGGCTGCACCAGGAGCATCTTAGCTTCATTCTGGAATTGTCCCTGCACTGCATATGTGCTGCTCCATCCCTGCTCTCCTCCTGCCTCCCCTGAGCAGGGTTTACCTGGGCTGTGAGTGTGCTCTGTTGGAGTGAAAAAAAAAATAAATAAAATTCCCACTGGTGGCTACTTTGAGTTGGTTAAACCTCAAAGATGTTTCATGAGCTATATTGGTGAAGATGGAGAGGCTGTTTTAGATTCCATGTTGAACCCTATGGGGGATAAAAGGGGATGCTGAGGTCATGATGGGTATCTGGGGCTGCTGCAGTGCCAAAAAATTCTTTGGGGTTTATTTGAAACATCAAAATGCCTCCTCTCTTGCCTTTGCTTCTGGTATTTGTCGAGCAAGAACATTGTAAAATATAGCATGTGGTTGGTTTTTTGTGTGTGTTTTTTTTTGTGTGGGGTTTGTTTGTTTGTTTGTTTGTTTTACATTATAACCTGTGAGTTTAGAGGCTTAAGAAATTAAAAGGACAATTTTAGCCTAGTAGATACATGCTGAGGATTAGCTGAGCAGCTCCTGTGTTTTGCAAGAGATAGAGACAACTTGTGTTAAGAGCTAGTTGTGGCTGTGCAGGAAACTAATTGTGTTTTGGAATTTTAAGGAACCTGCAATTCTTCATCTCTGCTAGTATAGAATAATAAAAGATTAAATTATGGTTCAAGGTCAGGGAAAACATTTTGCAGTAGAAACCAAAGGGTTTGGAGTGAGGAAATTAGTATTTCTATTTGGAAAACACTAGAAAAGAGAAATTTCAAGGAGTTAAAACCTTTATTGGGAAGATTCTACAGAACCGCCCTGGGGGACGAGTGCAGGTTCACCTCCCCTTGCCATTGGAGCATGTGGCTGACATGGGTCAAACCCAGCACCTGGGACATACAGGACCCAGTGACCTAACAGCTTGTGAAAAGCAAATTTGATGCTTTAGAGGAGGTTTATTTGTAATTGCATGAGAGGGTGTTCAGGGATTTTTTTAATGTGGCTTTTTTTTGTTTGTTGTGCGTGTATGTTTGCATTTGGAAATCACACCCAAAACTTTGGCTTTGAGGAAGGTACCAGCCCTGAGGAAGGGACTCTGTTGTCACTGTCTACACTGATGCCTTTTAAGAGCAAAGTCTGATGTGTAAAAAACTGGTTTTACTATCCTCTGTTTGCGAAGTTGTCACAGTGGTGGCTGGGGATGGTGCTGTCAAGTGCTGGGGAGGCTGCTGGGCTAAAAATTCCACTATCAAATTAGAATCTGCTGCCCTGTAATAATAAAGCCTGTTATCTGTAATTGTGCAGCACGTAACAGGTGCTAAAGCCGGTGTCAGATCTGCCCAAAAGGACTAGATAAGGGAGGGAAAAAGAATTAAATCATTTTAGATTCAATTCTGCTGATGTACTTGTTTGTTCCCAGGGTTAGTGTAAATCGAGGTTTGAATTAAGCCAAACCAGCTGCAGCTAATGTCTAAATCTGCCATTTCTCAAGCCCTGCAGAAGCAGACAAACACAAAATCAATATTTTCTCGAACTGTTGTGAAGTTCTCTTTACCGGTTAATTTCTGCCTAATAATCCTTGCAGCCTTATCTCCCCCGAGCCCGCCTCTGTCCTCCCCGTGGCTCTTTCTCAGTTGCCGATCCTGGGCTGCCAGGGCAGCGGGAAGGTGTGAAAAGTCACCACCCTCCCCCGTCCCCAGGGCCAGGGGAGCTGCATCATCCTTCCCTTGCAAGGAAGAAAATATTTTTCCCGCTCTCTTTATGTCGGACATCTCTTTGGACCGCTGTGATAAGCACCCGCTGAGCAACTGCAGCCCGAACACCTGGTTTACCCGCCGGAGCCGTGTTGAGCCAGGAGATGGTTTTGTACGTTTATTAGAGTCCTTTCTGCACCGAAGGGTTCTCGTCTCCTGCCACTAAGTGGGGGTGTTGTCACACGGCAGAGCCGGGTCTTGTCCTTCCCACCGGCTGCTGCTTCTCAGGGAACGGTGGGAGAGTCAAAAGTGAAGGATTCTCCACAACGCAGAAAAATTGGATTGTTTAGGTTGTAAGAGACCCTGAAGATCGTCAAATCCAACTGCTTGCCCAGCGCTGCCAGGGCATCACTAACTGTGTCCCTCAGCACCACATCTCCACGGCTTTGAAACCCCTCCAGGGATGGGGACTGCCCCTGCCCTGGGCAGCCTGGGCCAGGCCTGGTCAACCCTGGAGGGGAAGCTGTTCCTCATGTGCCACCTAAATCTCCCCTGGGGCAACTTGAGGCTGGTTCCTCTTGTCCTTCACTTGTTCCTTGGGAGCAGAGACTGACATGCCCTGGCTTCAATCTCTTATCAGGGAGTTGTCAAGAGCTGGAAGGTCTTCCCTGAGTCTCCTCCAGGCTGAACAAGCCCACTTCCCTCAGCCATTCCTCACCAGATTTATTCTCTAGACCCTTCCCCGGCTCTGTTGCCCTTCTCTGGTCACATTCCAGCCCCTCGATGTCCTTCTGGGAGTGAGGGACCCAATTCTGAAAGCAAATATTCTCCTGTTTGATCTCAAAGTGAGAGTGACCCAAATTCTAGACCTCCCTTGGACAATTAGGGTAAGTATTCTCCCCTTGCAACCAGATGGGTTTGACAACATGGACTAAGAGAGAATGGTTGACCCATGAAGCCCTTTGAGGCCTGAAGAGGATAGGTGCTGGTGAAGAGCTGTTAGAGCACAACGAGCATGCAGGCAGATGGATGAACATTTGGCAGTCTTATGAAATGGGCCTTCCCTCTACAGGAACAAGGCCAAGCAGAAAGAGAAGAAATGCTCCAAAAGTGCTGTGGAATTTGTCCCTCCACATCTGGAAAAGAATTAAAAATGGAGCTTAGTGATTTGTTAGGGAAAGGCAGTTCAGGATCTCAGCTTTTGGATGCTTTTGTGTGGGCTGATGTCATAATTTACATGCTCAAGATGACCTCAAGACTACATCCCTGCCCTGTGAGATACAATAGTTATGTACACAAAGTTCAGCCCTTTCCCTTGTTAGAGCCCCAGTCCCTTTAGTATGAAATGCAGATTATACCATTAATCTTAATCTTTTTTTTTTTTTTTTTTTTTTTTTTTTTTTTAACCTCGCTGTAAAGGGTTTAGGGATGTACAGATGCCAGATGCACTTGTTTACGGCTTGCTGGGGTTAGAGTAGTGCGTTTTCTTTAAAAATATGTTCTGTTTGCAGTTTCTTACTTTGTTTCAAATGTCATCCTTTTTCTTCCAGGGCCACCCAGGGATTTAATTCACAGGATTGGAATGAGCTGTAAAAGGGATAAAGATCATTCACAGGAACCTTGAAAGAATTCTATGAGCTCTATGAAATGAAGATTAAAAATAAAACAGGTAGGGGAAGCACAGGCTCTGGCACCAACATGTTATAAATAGTTGTCTGTGAAACTGCGAGCTCTTCCCATTGCTCTGGGTGGTTGGAGCGGGAGTGGCTGGGTCCAACTCGCAAGTGGATAAATGAGAGCACAGCCCAGGACAGGGGAATATAGCAGGTCATAAAACTTTCCAGCTCTTTATGAAATGTGTTTTTTATGCATCCTTGCCAAGTAACTGGGCAGGTGACCTCTGCCTGAGGTTATTTCAAAGCTGGCAGGCGAGTTGGTGGCACCGGTGGAAACATTCAGCCCCTGGGGAAGATGAGGTGAGGAACAGGGAGAGCTGGAATCCTGTGCACAACCTTCTGGTGCTTTCAATGTGGGTGTAAAATGAAGGGTTACAATGATCTCTGCTGCCCTATGCGAACGGAAGGACCTTGGCATCATTGAGTTTCTGGGCTGGGTTTACCATGGGCTGCTTCTGTTGTGGGTTGGCTGGGTGCATCCGATTTGCTTGTGGGTCTGAGTACCCAGAGACTGTTTAAGAGTTATGAGCTGGTGAGTGGAGCTGGCAGAGCTCTGGCTTGTCTATGTTATATCCCCTGAGAAACAGCTGGGTTATGGACAGACACCTGTGTCTTAATACTTCTAACCTTCGTCCTGTGTCTCCGCTGGTGTTTATGTGTCTTGTTTGGTTACATTACATCAATAATGCTCTTATAAAGTGCATTCCTCCAGACTGGTATTACCAGTATTTTCCAGGTCAAGCCCAGCCAGATCACACCTCTCCCACTGTTCTGCACCTAAACACTTTCATTGTGGTGAGCAGCAGTGACTGCCCAGGAGGCTGAATCATGTTCTGCTTTGGAGAATCTTCCCTCACCATGCACACACATCCACGTACTTCTGCAAAATAATGTCAGGACCTGCAGCAGACATGATGGCTCTGAGTGGGAGGACAGCAGCATCTCCCATGTCCTTGCCCTACATAGGCAGAAGAGACATAAAGACATCAGAGCATTGCTCAAGCACAGGTGTAGGAGCTGGGATAACCCCAGTGCAGTGTTCAGGGTGCAGTTCCTGGCCATAGATGGGAGAGATGGCTGGTCCCTGTGGCTCCAGTTAAGAAGCAGCATAATGCAGATGGCAGTGGACTGATTTGACCCAATGAAAGCTTTTGTTGCCTTCAGCAGACTTCTGGCCAGTGTGCAGTGGTGTGGGGTTTGGGATGGTCCATGTTATGGAGCTCCATGCTGTGGTGGGCAGCAAGTTGGGCTAGCATGAACCAGGGTGGTGTGATCCCTTGCTGCAGGAGGTGGAAAACCAGGGATGTTGCTGTGGCTGAGGGTTCCTTGCTGTGCTGGGACCTGCTGGGCTTTGCAGAGCCCTGCTTTAGCTGGTGGTGGCTGAGTGAGCTTCTTGGAGAGGCTTCATACCCCTGGATGACTCTCAAGCCCCTCTGTGTCTTGGCTTCATGACCCAGCATCTCCAGCTATGCATGTCCCTGGCTTGTTCCTCCTGTCTTGTTCCTCCCTGGCCTCTGTTCCTCATAGCTTCCTGAGGCCAGGGCCACGCTCTGGCAGTGGTGTGCTGGGGGAAAGCTTCCTCTGCCCAGGTGGATTTATCTGTTACAGATGGCTGGGGGGGTCTGAATGGCAATGGCTTGTGCTGTGTGTTATTTACAGCCTCTCGGACAAAGTAGGTCACCAATCCATTTTGGATTTATTTTGTGCAATGCACAGGAGAAGGCAGCGAGATCTTATTTCTTCCCTGTCTTCCTCCCCACCCACGGGCAATGGAAGAGAGAAACCCAGAGGAGAAAGGCCTGATCTAATATCATACTGGCTCCTGGTCTGACTGAGCAGAGGCTGTGACCCTGAGGATAGTAGTTTGTGCCAGGGCACCTGCCTGCCCAATCCACTACCCCTGTACTGGTTTTAGCTTGCCTTGAGATGCTGGGCTGCCCATGTAAATGGCCCAAGAGATGCTCTTTGGGTGCTCCCTGCCAGCTGTCCCCAGGCAGCTTGCCATGGTTCCACGTCAGGCAGGGGGGTTGAGTGGTGTTTCTGTTAAAAGCCACGTTTAAATGTAAACTATTTGTTATTCTTTCTGCTGTCTTTTCTGGGTAATTGACCTCAAGAGTTGTATTTTAAGGTAAAGTGAGGGGAGATGAACTCTTTTTCTGCTTGATAAGAAGCCATATGCCTGTCATGGATGTTTTGAAGTATTCTGGGGCTGGCTGGAGAGAGACCTGTTAAGTTTCCTCTGTTGCCAGAAGCAAGCCACAGTGAAATACAAAAATTTTCCAATTTCTCTCCCTTGTCTTGTTTAAGATTCTAGCTGGATTTTACAGGTGCCCATCTGGCTCTGGGCTGGCTGCTTTGCCCTCCTGCCCCTGGGGCCATGTCTATGGAACAAGGGTGATGCCAGGATGTCAGACTTATTTTGTGGGATGGGTCAGGAGCCACGTTAGGGTGGGAAGCTGGTGAGAACACAGCAAAGTAACTCAGTAAAAAGAGCTCCAACTCTGCATTAGCCAGCAAAGGTGAGGAAGGCAAAGCTGGTGTATCTATGAATGTCTTCTCTTGGAAGAAAAAGAAAAAAGGTAATTTTGGGTGTTACTGATACAAGGTATCAGTTAAATTCCTCTTTTCTGCGTCCCCATCTTCCCAAGAGCTCATTCAGCTATTCAGCCAAGGCTTAGCACATGGGGCTTTTAAAGGCATCGTGGTGGAAGTGCTTGGAAAATGCTCTTGTTTAAACCTGTAACATCTCTGAGAGGAAACTCTCCAGGCACCTCTCGGCAGCTCCCAGTGTCTCTGAGTGTGTCTGTAACGCTTTGTATCACCCAAGCCATAAATAATGGAATCAAACATACCGTCAGCCTGCTCAGAGGTAGCCTCAGACCATGGGCCAGTGTGCCCAGGTGGGCTCTGAGCAAAGGCTGAGGCTTTGGGACAGAGCCTGGTGTCCTCAGAGTAAGGAGATTCTTGCAGGAGAGCTTTTACTGGGACTTCTGCCTCCTGTCAGTGGGCCTGCTTGTCCTGCTTTTCACTGGGGGTTCTCAGGTGGTGGGAGAAGCAAAGTAGAAAGGAGTCAGGTACCTCTTACCTGTAAAGAAGGAACATGGTTTCTGTGAGCAAACCTTGGACTAAAGAGCTGAGTGCCATCACCTTTGTGACACTCATCTGTCTGCAGCAGGAGCTGTGAGCAAACCATGCTTAGCCTCACCTTTTGGTGAGGTTAAAGAGGAAGGTCTGTTAGATCCTCCACTGATGCCTTCTCTTGGTCTTCTGACAAAATACAGAACTGGGAGATTTTTGAAAGTGCTGCTGCAGTTACTGAAATGCTTTGACATCACTTAGTGCCTGTTTCTGCCCACACACTTCTGAACAATCATAAGTTTCTTCTATAATTATGTTTATTAGACACTCACTGTGGTGACACACCATCCTGTGCTGTGGATGAGGCTGCAGCCAAGCTGGAATTCTGCTCTGGGTGAGCAGCTAATTCCCGGGCTGCTGGTGTGGCGTGGGAGGGAAATCCTTCCACAGCCGTTCCATCAGGCTCCCCAGCATGGCACTGCAGCAGGCTGCACAGAAACTCATAATGGGATCACCTTTCCTGTGTCTCTTGGTACCAGCAAGCTAATTAATAATGATGGCTGAACAGGTTTTGGGCTTTCAGAATTAGCACCAGGGTTAGAAGAGGATTACAGATGTGTCTGGGCTGTGGCAGATGCAGGCAGGGAGGTTGTACTAAACAGTACATGACCCACATTTTAAAGTTTGGTTGGCTGGTTGTTGTTGGCTTTGGTTGTTGTTGTTGTTTGTTTGTGTGTTTTTGTAGTTGTTTTGAGGTTTGGTTTTTTGTTTTACTAATACCAGCCTGGCCTGGTGCTTGTGCAACAGACCTTGAATTGCCCTGTTTGCGCAGCTGGTGAGCAGCAGTTAATGTTCTACAGAGGCTCTGTGCTGCATGTAAGGGAACCCTTGGACCTGCCCTGCTGCCACTGGCTCCTGACCTGGTGGTCCTTGTGCAGCTGTGGAGGAAGTTCTGCTACCACCTGGGGTCATCCCAGTGGCTGCAGCCCTTAAGCAGAGCTGGGGATAATGTCTCGGTTCAGTTTATACCAAAACTGTCTAAAGGTGCTGACTGTGATACTTAGGGTGGGAAGAGCAGGATGTGAGCTAGTGGTGACAAAGGGGGTGGCTGGAGAGCTGCAGCCTCTTGTGCTCCTGGGTGACTCCTCTCCTGCAGTACCTGCTGTGAGCTGGTTTGCTCACCCCCCATCCCCATGCCAGAGGTGTGGGGGGCTTTGTTTAACTGCTGTTTGCCAGAGCTCTTTGAGGTCATTGAAGGGAAAACGTGTACTTGGAGAATTTGTGTAATGTGCCAGATTCCTATTCACTTTTCTCTTGTTCTTGCCCATCCAGGAGGTCTGAGGAGATTCAACATTTACTCAGGTGGCAAAGTCAAATATGGTCAGTACACTAGTTAGACAGATGGTCACACAAATGAATAGTGAGCTGTAACACATAATTCCTCTTACGATGAGCATGGAAAATCAAACAGGGGACAGTGATAAGGTAGCTATTTTAGAGAGGCGATTCCCAAGGAAGTCTCTTTACTGCCTTGGCTGGTCAGGGGCTGCCCTGCAGACCACAACTATTGCTTTGCCTCCAGAGCTATATATGTCCAGGCATTTTATGCTGATTGTTTTTCCCCTCCAAGCAGTTGTGCCTGTTCAAAAAGCCTGTGCTGTAGTAGATGTTGGTGTAGGGATGAGCATGGCAGCAGGAGTCCAAGGCACTGCTGAAGTTCAGTGTGAGTTTAGGGTCAGGGCTGGTCTGGAGTTAAGTCCTCAGTGCTGTTACAGGGTTTTATTGTGGGGTGCTTAATGGAGTTTTTCTCTCACAACCTTACAAGGCAGAGGAGTACTATGAGGGGAAATGAGGTGGGGGAGGTGGTGGTGTCTGCATAGGGAGCCTGGACCCCCACTCTTCAGCCATGGAGCAACATATCTGCCCCTCTGTGATGGGACAGAAAATCGAATGTAGGGAAAACCCTGGGGAGGCAAACTTGAGTTTCTGGAAAGCGTAATCTCAACAATCTAGGCACTGACTGGGACAGTCAGGGCTGGGTAGGGACTGAGGGATGCACAGAGGTCTTGGGCTCTGAGGGAGTTCTTGTAGAATCACAGAATTGCTTTGGTTGGAAGAGAACTTTAAGACCTTCAAGTCCAACAACCCATCACTGCCAGGACATCACTAAACTGTGTCCCTCAGCACCTCATCTGCATGACTTTTAAATTCCTCCAGGGATCACGGGGACTTCACCGCTACCCTTGATAGCCTGGGTCAGAGCTTGACAACTCTGGGGAAGAAAGTTTTTGTAATATTCAGCCTAAAATTCCCCTGGCACAAGCCAGGCCATTTTCTCTTGTCCCATCTCTTGTTCCTTGGGAGAAAAGCATGACCCCACCTGACTCCAACCTCCTGTCAGGGAGAAGTGGAGAGTGAGGAGGTCTCCCCTGAGCCTCCTTTTCCCCAGGTTGAACTCAGGTCCCTCAGCTGCTTGTCACCAGATTTGTGCTATAGACCCTTCCCCAGGTCTCTGGAGCATGTTCAGACTTCTCTGGACATGCTCCATCACCACCTTTGCAGCTATTGCCTTCCTAGTCTGACGTTGAGAAAATAATCACTGGCATGTGGGAAGAGGTGCTTTGGCTTTGTTTTGCTTTGCTGAAGAAGGAATCTTCCACCCACTGCCTGCTTAATGGATTCCCAGGGCCATTCATTAACCTGACAACTCGACCAGTGAACCCAGAGCAATGATTCTAGCTGCTTGCCAGGGTGTCTGTTTTTACCCCGATAAACTTTCCCACCTCCTTCTGCTGAATCTGCCCCAAGATGCTGAGAAGGGTATCTCCAAAACAATGAATCCACATAAAAAAAATTGCCAGCAGCCAGCCAAACAACTCCAGCCAGAGACAAAGAAAGAATGTCTTTCCTGAAAGCACTGCATTATTGATTAGGCATTTGTGATCCATAAAACATTGTAACAACGTGGGGCTGGCTGCAGAATGATCTCTACCAAAAACAGCTTCCTTTTTCCATCTCTGATCCTCAAGGACAAGGTTGAGCAAAGTTTGGTACTGAGCAGGAATCCATTTGTATAATAATGGTTTTTGATGACTTGCAAAGGTTATTTTATGATTAGCCATCTAATTATAAAATGGCCAACAATTTAATCTTATCCAAATCTGCATCAACTGAATTATGAAATGCCCTTGTTTTATGCAAATTCTGGAAATATTGCTTCTCTAACCTCCCAACCTCATTGTCTGTCAATAAGTCTTGTGCGGAGCATAAATCTTCGGGCAGTGCCAGCACTTGATTCAACTCCTAATAAAACATGGTGAATTAATTCTGCAGGAGCACCCAGCAGGCAGTGAGTGATGGTGGAGGTGTGAGCACAGGGCAGATGGGGGTTTCTAACCCCATGGTGTGATTTGAGCTGGGCTGCTCCAGCCAGGGAGGCGCTGGGGCTGGCACTGGGGCGTAGGAGGGAGGCATGTTTCTAAGGAAGGGTTCGTTGATCATCTGAGGGATGGAGATGTGAGATGTCTTCACACTTAGGCTGTTCAGGTGCTGTAGGAGAGATGCCCTGTGTTGGCTCTACTTGCACATTCCATCCTTTCTTACTCTTCAAACCATCCCTTGGTTTATCTCTGATTTAATTTGTCTTGGCCAGCTGTGGTCAAGAATATTTTTCTCTTTATTTCCTCCACATTGCAAGTCAATGGCTCTGAGGAGCACTGCTGAAAGGTCCTACAACAGTGGGCCAGGCACTACTGGTTTGGTCCCCTCCCTGCACTTCAGGGAAAGCAGGCAGGGGAAACCGAGGCACAGGTCCCTGCCTTGGAGTCCCATCTCCCCCAGGGCTTGCATTCCTGCCTGGCTGTGCCACACCATGCCCTCTGCTCACTGGCAATGCTTCTCAAGGACAATCTGTGGTCTCTGGGCAAAATGGTGAGTTCCAGGGAGCAGCAGCAAAGGTGGCTAAGGCCATGCTGAACACAGGCTTGTTTAATTCTGCAGTCACTAATGAGCTGCCAGATAATAGCCGAGGTGCAGGGTGGGCTGCTGTGATCCCTGGGCAGTCCTAGGATGATCTCAAAACACATCTACCCCCCTGTGCACTGAGGCTTGACATGGCATTTCAGGAACCCAGCACATCTTTATGGGGAGCAGTTGTATTAGTGGAAGAGACCAGGCTGGGCAGGGAACAGAGCCCATCAGACTTTATTCCTTGTGCTCTGTGATCCACAGCTGGCTGAGAGCTCTGGGGGCAGTAAACTTTATGGCTTGGTGACAACATCCCTCCTTTGATGGGAGATGTGCTAAAAAAGTACTTGACCCGTGGGCTGTACAATTTTAAAGCAGTGTCAGTGCAGGTATTAAAATTGACTATTGAGGTTTTTGTAACCTCAGAGGGAGGTATTTTGGCAATTGATGCCAGGAACAGAAAGGCGATGGGAGGGTAGAGCACAGCAGCTGCTGGCACAGCACCTGTGACCCTTCCAAGCACAGCCTGTCCTATCTGTCAGTGTGAAGAAATTGCAGTATGGCTCTGTGGTTTTGGTTAGTTTGAAGGCTTGGATTCTTGAAGGAAAAAAAAAAAAAAAGTCTTGAGATACTTGTGTATGACAGAAAGTACATGGATGAGTCTGGGGTGACGCATTTACCTTGAAATCCCGGCAGTCAGTTTCTGGTGCTGTGGGCTGAAGGGCTTTGCTGTACTCTGGCGTGGACACATCTAAGACTCAGCTGTAGATGGGCATGAGACTATTCAAAGCTGCTGTAGAAACACTCTGTGTGTCTATTTATGGATTCTTTGCTTGGAAGAGATACTGATTCCTTGTGCCTGAACTTGGTAAATCAGTTGATTAAAAAAAATAAATTTCCATATGATGAACGAGGGGGCAAAATAAATTGTTGCTTCAGCCTTTTAGTTACAACTCTCTGAAAATTAATATCCTGCCTACTCCAGGGAGAGGACCTTTCTTCCAAAGGTGCAACTTCTCTCATAGCACTAGGGAAGGCAATATGGAAATAAAATGGTCTGAAGCAGCTGATTCTTGCAGAGCAGGATGGAAAAATCCCCACACATTTCCAATTCAAAAAATCGGGTGTTGGGGCTTTTTGCTAGCCTTCACGTTCCTGTTAAAACAAGCCTTTAATGGTGGTCTTGTGCCTGTATTCCCAGCACTGGCCAGTTCTGGGTGAGCTCCAGAGGAGGGATCTCTCCTGGCAAAAGCAGAGGGAGAACACTGGCAATTAGGAACTGGTCTTGGAAACCATGGAGGGCTTTCAAAGGCTTCAGGATGGTCCCTGCGAGAGCAGCTCGTGGCCCTGGTGGGTCTCCCAGCAGAGGCAGGGATCTACCATGGGCATCTTGGTGCTGGAGAGAGAGTGAACAGCAAAGGATGAGAAGAAATATCAGAAAAGAGGGAGGGAAGAAGGATTATAAAGATTAGGTCAAATTAGACATGTGCACTTTAAACATCAGATCCTATTAAACACTCCTGGTTTAAAACCAGGGTCTATTATATAGTTGCAGCTCCCAGACAAAGTCCTCTTAAGTGGAGCTGCTTTGAAATCCAGGGCCTCAGACACAGCTATTATGAAGATCAGGGCCTCTTAAATATATTCAGTTTGAAGATCAGGCCCTGTTAAACATAGGCAGTTCAAAGCTGGCCTCCAATTAAGCAGAAGCGGGTAGAGAGACAGAGCTTCAGGGGAGAGGGAGATCTGTGGAGCAGTTCCATGAATCTGCAGCTTCTCTCTGGTGAAAGAACCAGCTATGGTAGAGGTGCTCGTGGTCCTTGCCTGCATGTGGTGAATTGTCCCAAACTGATTGTTCAGCATGAAGAAAGCTAGGCTGGTGGAGATTAGAGGCTTGCGAGTTCAGGAGAAGTTTGGAAGTGATGCTTACTGGAACAACTGGGGACTGGGGGAATAATGCAGACTGGATCAAGGTCTTGAGAGATTGGGGGAATAAAAGGGTATCATGTGTTCCCCTCAGTTTTCTCTGATTTTGAGATGTGTTTTGGGGCTGTAACATCTGAGAGGTTGTGGAGTCTCCTTCTCTGGAGATTTTCAAGACCTGCCTGGATGTGTTCCTGTGTGACCTGTGCTAGATTATGTTATAGTATATGGCCCTGCTCTGGAAGGGGGATTGGATTCAAAGATCTCCATGGTCCCTTCCAACCCCTGACATCTTGTGATCCTGTGATCTGAACTGTTTAGACCTGGATAGGACCAAGGGCTGTGTCATAGGTAGGTGGTTTTGTACATGGGGAGGTAAGTCCCTAAAGTGTTTGGATGTCTAACAGGCTGTGCATCACAAGGAAATGTCGGCACTCACCTGTCTTCTAAGACCCAAAAAGCTATTCATTGCTTGTCTTGGGGTTTGTGGTTTGGGTGAGACCTCCACCCTCAGTAGGAGGCCTCCCTTTTCTGCTGGCCATGGTGGTGCACAGGGCAGATGGACCAGCCTGGGACCAGTAGTGATTTTACAGCAGCACTGCACAGTTCTTGTGGTTATCGTGTGTGGTCTTCATGGCTGCTCTCATTATTAATGGGCATAGTTAAGAAATACGTCTCATTGGTGGCCTGGGGATGGTGAATGGGACAGGTGTGGTGTTTGGCTCAAACCCACTGCCTCAAAGCAGCACTCCCTTCTTTAGGAGCCCAACGCTCTGCAGTGGATAGCCCAGAGCTGCTAAGGCTTGGCTGGAGGTTACTCGTTTGCACAACAAACCTTTTCCCTGCAATGTTCCATTGACTGTCCCTCCTTGTCCTGTTTCTCCACACATTTGTCACAGTGCTGCTCCTGTTCTGCTTTCACAGTGTGTGATGCACAAAGATATGAAGACAAGAAGTGCCATTTTCTACCTGGTCCTCACATTGGTACAGATCAGTGAAGAGCACTTGAGATGCCCTCACAAGCGTTACTGGTAGCATTGTGATTTGTTACTAGATTTATTTGATGCTGTTGCCTCAGTAGCACTGGATAACTTTTAATTAGTGCTGGATGCTTTTCTCTTTGATGGAGAAAAGGGATTTTTCAATTTGGATTTTAGCATATGAAATATTAACTTAAATATATATATTTAATTTTTGTATCAAATATTACATAGCAGCACGGTATTAATATTAAAGCTTTAATACAATGTAAATGTCAGGATGAGTTGTAGTGATAAAACCTAAATGAAATGTATTTACCTCTGGCTTTCACTTATAATAGCAAAAGATTTTCAAGTGAAAACAGACTTTTTTCACTTTTCAACAGAGATGTCATTTCTTTGTTCCACAAGAAACCATTCAATTAAAGGTTGTTTTGTTTTGGTGTTTTGGTTTCTTTTTTACCACTTCTAATTCTCACAACTTGAAGACCCAGGGCTTTAATGAGCACTGAGACTAATATCTGTGGTGATAGATGAAAGTGCTGTCAACTCTCATATCTTCTCCTGATCTTTCCTCTCCTATTTGTTTTCCTTCCCTGGCCTGTTCCTAGGAAGGAGATACACATACCTGGCCCTGGCTCATGCTCTCCTGGCAGCAGGTGGATACCTACCAGGGTTAGCAGGAAGCAGCTCCCTGATGCTGGGTAAGCAGCCCCTTTTCCTGCCACCTTTGCTGGGCTCAGGTGGTGTTTACACAGCCCAGGATGCTGCCTGAACACCAGGGCAAGGATGAATTTGCTGAGTGTGTGCTTGAATCCTGCTCGGCACACCTGCTGGCATGGTCTGGGTGAGCCGAGATGCTGAAGGGCTGTGGAGCTGGCTTGGGGTGGGACTGTGTTGCCTGAAAGTGTCCCTATAACTGCTGTATTGATGTGACAAGCTGCAGCAGAGAGATGCTTGGGGATCTGTCTCAGCAGGACAAGCTGGCTGTTCTTGCCTTCATTGTAGCTGTACTTTTGACATTCCAGGTGGCTGTGATGAAGGAGCACTGTCCCAAAGGCCACTGAGGTGAGATTGTGATGCGTGAGCACATGGGTTGTGCTGATGGAGCAGGTGCAGAGCAAGCAAGTCTCTTGGAGTAATACTTATATATATGAGATTTTCTTTTTCTTTCATCTTCTTATCTATGTCCTTGTTTGAAGCAGCAGCAGCAGATGAAAGAGCCCACCACTTGCATCAAACCCCTAGCAAGTGCATTAAAGGAAATAGTTTTGGCTTGATGGTTTGCTTTGAATGAACCAATAGCAAAATGAGTTAGGAAGGCATGAAAGACCCCAGCTAGTTTAGCTCTATTTCCAGTGTCAGAAATTTGTTCTCTGAAGTAATTAAGATGCAGGTATTTGAAAAAGGTGCATGAGGCCACACCTTGAGGCATCAAGGTGCACTTTAGCTCAGCTTCTTGGCTTCTGCTACATGTCAGGGATAGATGTGAACTGCCCCAAATCACCTCTTCCACTTGAAACAAGTCACAGGCTTTTGGGATAGTGAGGGCAAAGGTAGAGATGCAGAAGCATTTCAGAACTTGCCTATGGGTAGACCTATTTTCAATTATTTTTCCTTATCACAGAATCATTAAGGTTGGAAAAGACCTTCGGAGCAGCAGTCTGGCTGAAAGAGCTGGGCAGCAGACCTGCTGTTTCTTCTAGGGATACTCTTCTCTTGAGCCTCTATCTGTCCCTGTGCAACACAGGCAGAAGGGAGGAGATTGGCAGCAACATCAGGGTTGTCTCCAGCTTTGTACTTAAGTAGTTTAGGGACTACTGGGACTTCATCTCTGTGGCTACAGCTGCTATTTCTCTGCCAGCTCAAGCAGGCACAGTCCATTCAGTGTGAGCCTGTGCCTTGAGGAGTGGTGGTTTTCTGAGCTGATGAGAAATCTGCCTTTAAATTGGAGGCATTTGTAAGTGTGGCTTGCTGGATTTATAGGGAAATGCTATTGAGATATTGATTTAGATGTTTACCTGGGTTTGCAGTCTCACTCCTTTTCCTTTCCATTTACTTTGGGGCTCTGCTAGTGCATATTTATTGGGAGCTATTCCCTCTGTGACCCAGGAAAGGGAGATGAATAGTGCTAGTAGGGCCCAGACCAGCCCTTCAGGGAAATGCTCATTCATTGAGCCTGGTGCAGCACAACTCTGTCCCAGCAAAGTAATTAATTTTCCTCCTTTCAGGCTCAGTTTTCTCATGTGGTGATCCAGAGGAGACCCACTGAAACCTCTCTGAAGGATTACCTTGCAGTCATACACTGAGAAAGCAAGGATTTGAAGGAAGAGCAAATTTGAAAAGAAACTTCTAAGCTCCCCCTCTTTGGGTGACCTAATCTTGCAGGAGGACATCGCTAAAAGGAGATGTCATGAATGCTGATGACCTAAAAGGCATCACCAAGAAGAATTTCCTTCCTCCAGATGCTGCTTCAGCATGTCTTGCCGGGCAGTTAATCCCACAGGTCCTCACCCTTTGCCCTGCAAAAGGAACTGGTGAAGCTGCTGAACTGCTCAGGGCACTAAGCAGAACTGAGAGACTTAATTCTGCTGGCTGAGCCAGGGTGGGTTTGCTGTCCACGGTGAGACCCTGTCCCCAGTCCCATCCTCCTTGGAAGGGCAGGCTTGTCACTGCCCTGGCCCCAAGGCTCGGGGCAGGGGATGTTCCACCCAGTGCGGTAGCTTTTGGGGTCACCCCAGCCTCGCAAACCCAGCCGGTGCTTACCCTACCCCTCCATCAACCTGGCATGGCTCACTCTCACGCAGCAACTTCTGGATGGTGGAACTCCTGGAACTTTCTGTTCCTCCCTGTTGCTCGGCCCGGCCCTGCGCACAGCAGAGCGAGCGAGTCTCGCTGTTCAGCGGTTTTCCTGAGGTGGAAACGCCCGGGGAGTGGAGGGCGAGACCCGAGGCGGGGGCGTCGCCAGACGGACCCGGAGTGTGTCGGGAGCGCACGGGCTCGCCCTCTCGTCTCGGCGGCCGCCTGGGTCTGGGGCGACGTTTGGGAAGCGGGACCATCGTGCGGGGTGCTGGGAGCTCCCCCAGCGCACAGGGTGGTTTCTTCTGCGGGTAACTGGTCTCCTCTCCTGGCTTGGTAGGCGAACTCAGCTCGTCATTATCCAGGAGAGGACCCGGCCGTGGTCACCACTTTGCTGAAAGCCGCTGCCAGAGGCAACGTGGAGACCCGGAGGCGGCTCCTAGACGAACATGAACACGGAGCTGTGAGGCGCTCAGCTGCAGGGAGCGCCTGGGCACGGCGCTGGCACCCGAGGGAACAGGGTCAGCCCTGTGTGCGGTTGAGCAGGGGAAGGGTCTGCTCAGCCTCGGGCTGAGTAGAAAGGGCTGAAAGAGGAGCTGGAATGGTGAAGGAGCATCAGGGAGTATGGTGGGGAGGTGGATCGGTGGGGCCACAGCCTGAGGCAAAGGCGGCACCTGGAGTGCGAGCAGAAGCAGAGGTGCTGGAGCAGGTCCAGAGAAGGGCAGAGAGGCTGAGGAAGGGTCTGGAGCACAAGTCTGGTGAGGAATGGCTAAGGAAGATGGGGTGGTTCAGCCTGGAGAAAAGGAGGTTCAGGGGAGACCTCCCTCTCCACAACTCTCTGGTTGCAGAGAGGTGGGTGTTGGTTTCTTAACCCAAGTCACAAGTGATAGGATAAGAGGAATCAGCCTCAGGTTACACTAGGAGAGGTTTAGGTTGGACATGAGGAAAATCTATACCAAAAGGGTTGTTAAGGACTGAAACAGGCTGCCCAGGACATCCCTGGGTACATTAAAAAGCCATCTAGATATGACGCTCACAGATATGGTGTTGTAGTGGCCCTAGTAGAGTTAGATAACAGTTGGACTTGAGGATCTTAAAAGTTTTTTCCAACCACAGTGATTCTGTGATTTCTGGCTGTGTTTCCCAGCCTGTTGGGAGTGGTCCAGGAAGAATTTAGGTCTCTGATCTCTTACTATCTCAACTCTGAGATTCCTGGGTCCATGTTGGCACCTGAGGAGCAGCGGGGCTTGTTCAGTTAGAAAGAGAGCATTTGGGGCACAGAAGAAACAGATTTTTCCCTTTTATGAGGAAAAAAGTAAATCCTCAGTGCTGGTGTGAAATGGCATAGAAAAGGGGGTTTCTGGATTACAGGGAGAAAAATACCAATGGGACTAAAATCAGGCTGTTCACTGACAAAGCTTGCAGCTACAAGGTGTGTATGAAAAGGCTCAGGTGTGAATCCACAGAAACATTTTGGTTATGGTAATCCTGTAGTATTCAGGCAAAACTCCTATGGGATCCAGTGGGAGCCTTGCTTGGGGCCTGCAGGATTTACCTTATTAGTCTTTTGGAAATTATGTTGAAGGGTTTCAAACCACCATCTGAGTTACCCAGAAGAAAAATATGTATGGTAGCAATGCCAACACCTGTGTGTTGTGGCGAGATCTGGCATGCAGATCCCTGTAGATGCACTTGGCTTTTCTCTTTGTCCTTTCCCACTCATTGTACAGCAAGAAGAAAGTGATAAAAGTGAGAAGCTATAAAGTTTCTCTCACTGTGCTCTGTCAGCTCTTTTTTTTTTTTTCTTTCCTTCTTTATTTCCTTTGTGCTAGGCTGGGCTCTAAAGTCCTCTCTTGTTCCTGGCTGCCCTCTGCCCTTGGTGCTCAGTGAGAATGTGAAGTGGCCAGCACAGAGTCACTGGAGGACATCCCTTCCTGAGATGTGCTAGGCTTTGTTAGTGGTGGCCCTGCCATGTGTCCCTCCCTGAAGACAGCAGTGATTGCTGTGAGCTCTGCAGGCACTGATGTGATGATTTGAACTTCAGAAAAGTAAACTTTCAGCTCTTCAAGGAGTTAGTCAATAGGATATAACCTAGGAAACAGTCCTCAGAGACAAGGGGGCAGAACAGAGTTGGAAGATTTTTAAGGACACTCTACAGTGACTGCAAGAAATCTTGATCCCCAGGTGTAAAAAATTAAGCAAAAAAGGGAAGAGACCAGTGTGGCTAAGCCAAGACCTGCTGGTGAAACTAAAAAGCAAGAAGGAGCTTCACAAGCAGTGGAAGCAGGGACAAATACCCTGGGAAGAGTTTAGGGATGCTGCCCAATTATGTAGGGATGAGGTCAGGAGGGCCAAGGCACTGTTGGAGAAGAACTTGGCAAGGGATGTAAAGTATAACAAGAAGGGATTTTATAGGTATGTCAATCAGAAAAGGAAGATCATAGAAAACATACCCCCCCCGAGGAGTAAAAATGGTGGGCTAGCAATAATAGATGAGGAGAAGGCTGAGGTTCTCAACATTTTTTTTTTTCCTCAGTTTTCACTAACAAGATCTCTCCCAACACCCCTGAAGTTAAACTGAAAGGTGCGGACCAGGATAGTGAAAATTAGGTTCGTGACCACCTGAGGAACCTGAACATACATAAGTCCATGAGACCTGATGAGATTCATCCCAGAGTCCTGAAAGAATTGGCTGATGTAGTCGCCAAGCCACTTGCCATAATATTTGAAAAATCTTGTCAGTCAGGTGAAGTCCCTGTGGACTGGAGGAAGGGGCATGTTACACCCATTTTTAAAAAGGGTAGAGAGGGAGGACCCTGAAAACTATCGCCCTGTCAGCCTCACCTCTGTGCCTGGGAAGTTCATGGAGCAGATTCTCCTAGAGGGTCTAACAGGACAATAAGACAGTGGGGTGATGAAGGACAGTCAACATGGCTTCATCAGGAGCAGGTCTTTCCTGACAAATCTAGAGGCTTTCTATGGTAAGGTGACTACATCCATGGACAAAGGACAACCTGTTGATGTCATCTATCTGGACTTCTGCAAGGCTTTTGACATGGTCCCCCACAACATCCTACTCACCAAGTTGGAGATATGGATTTGAGGGGTGGATTGTACAGTGTGTAAGAAATTGGCTGGATGGTTGTATACAGAGGGTGGTGGGCAATGACTCGATGTCCAGATGGAGAACAGTGACAAGTGGTGTTCCTTGGGTCTGTACTGGGACCTGTAGCTATTTAATATCTTCATTAATGATATTGACAATGGGATTGAGAGCACTATCAGCAATTTTGCAGATAACACCAAGCTGAGTGGTGCTGTCGAAAGGCTGGAGGGATAGGATCTCATCCAGAGGGACCTGGACAGGCTGGAGAGGTGGGCCCAGGTGAACCTCATGAGGTCCAACAAGACTAAAGGCAGAGTCCTGCACCTGGGTTGGAATAACCCTCACTATCAATACAGGCTGGGGGATGAGGTGCTGGAAAGCAGCTCTGCAGAAAAGGACTTGGGGATGTTGGTGACTGAGAAGCTGGACATGAGCCAGCAGTGTGCCCTTGCAGCCAAGAAGGCCAGTTGCATCCTGGGCTGCATCAAAAGAAGTGTGGCCAGCAGATTGAGAAAAGTGATTCTGCCCCTCTACTCTGCTCTGGTGAGACCTCACCTGGAGTATTGCATCCAGTTCTGGAGCCCTCAACATAGGAAAGACATGGACCTGATGGAGCGGGTCCAAAGGAGGGCCACAAAGATCAGAGGGCTGAAACACCTCTCTTATGAGGACAGGCTGAAGGAGCTGAGGTTGTTCAACCCGGAGAAGGCTCCAGGGAGACCTTACAGACACCTTCTAATACATGAAGGGGGCCTACAGAAAGGCTGGAGAGGGGCTGTTTATAAGGGCCTCTCGTGAAAGGACAAGGGGTAATGGGTTTAAATTAGAGAGGAGTAGATTTAGACTAGATATCAGGAAGAAGTTCTTTACCTTGAGGGTGGTAGAACAGTGGAATAGGCTCCCCAGGGAGGTGGTTGAGGCTCCATCCCTGGAGATATTCAAGGTGAGGTTGGACAAGACTCTGAGCAGCCTTGTCTAGTTGAGGGTATCCCTGCTCACTGCAGGGGGGCTGGACTAGATGACCTTGGGAGGCCCTTTCCAGCCCTAACCATTCTATGATGTGACCCAGGAGATGATGCTTTTCTACATCACTGGGTACCAAAGCATCCCCCATATGACTATATTCTGCTAAGGAGACAATAAGACATTCTAATACCTTGAGGATCTGATCTCCAGCACATTGCAATGGGATTCAGGTGCATGGAAGCTTTTAAATACCAGTTAGTGTTGCCAAACGTGGTCACCAGACACCAGCTTAGTGGGAGATGGTAGTTTGCTCCAGGAGATGCTGTAGCACAGAACTCACCCATGCCCCCAGCTGTGGTGTGGGATATACCCTGGGCACTGCACTGGCAGGAAAACTGAGACTTTAAACAACATTTCATTAACCTAATGCTGTTTTCTGGCTGCTGTAGTTAGTTTTGGGTCCTGTCTCTTTCCCACCTGATGTGTATTTTGCCTCTTAAGGTAGTTGGATTGATGAAAATTTTAGTGCAAGGTAATTTGCACCCAAAATTAAGTGGAATGAATAGAACTGTTGAAAAACAGCAGTCTCTGATATTCAGGATCTCCACTTTCCAATATGTGATGGGGAGAAGAGCCGACCCTGGTGTGTTGTGATCCTGTGGGTGCATGGGCTGTGTTGACGTAGGTGTAGCTCCTCACCAAAGCACATCCCTGTTAGAAAAGGGCACCTTCTGTCAACCTGGAGACATGAGGACATCCTGATGTAGAATAAGGATTTCGGGTGAGGAGCCTTTGGGGACTTGTTGGAAAATCAAAGATGAGAAGTACATACCAAGCAGCTTGAAAGACTGAGGCAGGACCAGCTGCTATGAAGAATGTTCTTGCTGCTGCACGTGCCAGCAGCTTCCAGGGAAGGATGGAAAAAAGTGATGACTGTTGAGAAGGAATTTCCTGAGAAGGAAATTCTTCATCTACTCATACAGCACTTGGACTATGTCCTGAAGGATAAGGCTCTGTAACTCATATGGTAATTTTTCAGGTGGTTATGACTCTTCTTGCCATCGATCTGAACAATCGGTAGCTCGAGTCCTGCGTCACTGAAACCTCAGAGACGATTTGCAGCAGCATGTTCTGGAGGCTAATGATACATTGTGGAAAAGTGGTCAGTTTTAAATTCACTGCTTTCTCATTTCACTCTATATCCTCCTGTCATCTCGCTGCTGCAAAAAAAAACCCAGCTGCTGGCTGCTCATTGCATCAGTGTCTGGCTTTTACCCGATTATTAACTTTTTTTTTTTCCCTATTTTGGGGTTCTTTTAGCTTCCTGGTAATTGGTGCTGGGTTGCTGAGGGGAAGCCATCTGTGTGACTGAGGAGATTTAGCAAGTCAGTAACAGAAGAGATGTTATCAGAGTCTGGTACTTTAGAAGACTACAATAATCCAAAGCTTATTACAGTTTGGTGCAGTGGGAAGTTCGTGACATATTGGGCACTGACACTTCCCAGCAGCATCAATGTGGGGCCATTTGTGCATGTCAGGGGCCGTGTTGGGGACCTCTCTGTGTTTGCACAGAGGAGGGACAAATAGTGACCCCTTTCCCTTTTATGGCTGCTGGTCTCCTTTGCCACAGGAAAAATAATGGAGGTGGAAAACTAAATAAGGAGGTGGAAAGCACTGCATCCACTGGCTGGGCTGATGGTGGGTCCATGGCTGTGAGGGGGCACATGTCCCCAGCCAGTGCCCATGTTTCCCTGCTGTGACAAAATTACTGTCTGGAGATGCTCCCCACAGATGCAGGTCAGTCCCTCACAGCCATCCTGAGAGTGTAAATTTATGTCCTTGGGCTTGGACATGCTCTTGTGTTGGCCTCGCTGAGTAATGCAGCCTTTGCTGATCAAGCACATAAATTCCAGGCACTGGAGGCAGCAATGATGTATCTGCACTGGAGCAGAGAGGTCTCTTTTAATTCTGTCGTGCTTTATTAACAAATACTGGGGATCTGATTGCCTTCGGTCCCATAAATAAATGCCAAGGGGGTTGTATGGGTGCTGTCCTCAGCACAGAATCCCATCATGGTGGGGGTTGGAAGTGACTTCTCGAGTCATCTCGTCCAACACCCCTGCTCTCACCTAGAGCAGGGGGCCCAGGGTCACATTTTCCAGGCAGGTTTGGAATCTCTCCAGAGAAAGAGACTCCACAACCTCTCTGGGCAGCCTGGGCCAGGCTCTGCCACCCTCACAGAGGACACATTTTTTCCTCCTGTTTAGATGGAACCTCTTGGTTTCATTTTTGTGCTTGTTGTCCCTTGTCCTGTTTCTGGGCACCACTGGAAAGAGTCTGGCCCCATTCTCTTGACATCTGCCCTTTAGGTATTGATATGAAATATTCTGGACTATGAGCGCATGTGGCTGGGTCACATCCAGCTTTTCGCCCACCAATTGGTGCTGCTGGTGCTTTTGTGAACAGAAAGGAGCTTGTGGTGGGCATGTGCTGCCCTGAGCTGCTGCCCCAGAGCAGGGGCTGTGTTGCGAGAATGGCAGCAATGGCACCAGGGTATAAGTGGGATGTAAAAGAGAACAGAGACCCCTGAAAGGTTCCTATTCCAGCTTGTGCTCATTTAGCTGGTTATGGGGGTGTTTATTTTTCTCAGTCCCCCTTGATTGCTGTGCTATTGGGCGTGTGTCCCCCCATCCGGCTTTGGCGGTGCTGTGGGATCAGGCAGGAGGTCGTGCTCAGGCTGCCCCACATTGATTGCTGTGCTATCGATTGGTGCTTTGATTCCCACTGCTTTATTTACTTGCTCAGTAATAATTTGCTTAATAAAACTCTGCTATGGTGATTACTGAGTCCCCAAGCCTTTTGATTTCCAATCGCATTCCCAGCCCTAAAGACACCAGTTTCAGTGTTTCCCTCAAGGGACAATGTGTAGGATTTATGTTGTGTAATTTGGGGTTGTATGGGCTGACCCATTGCTGCTTCATCAATAAGTACCATTTCAGTGGTTTGAAGAGCCTGTTGGCATCGGTGTGAGCAGGGAGGCCCCATCCTGGGAAACCTTCCACCTCCAAACCTCAGTGGCAGAAAAATAGCAGCAATTCCCAGTGGCCCAAATATGCCAACTGGGAGCGCTGGTATAAAAATCTCAGCAAAACTTAAGATGCCCTCGTGCCTATGTGGGCTCAAGTCTTAACAGCCCATGACTCGTGCAAATACCACTTGATCTATGCAGCAGTGTTGCAGGGTGAGGAAGGCATCATCCTTCTCATTAGTGCAGCATGCAGCACGGCAGGGCCCTGGCTATGGGCAAGCCAGCAGCGGAAATATGGAATAATATTAATAAAAGGAAACAAAAGTGGAGCTCAGCAGATGCAGCCATGCTGGGGGTTGTCGGGAAATGACAACACTGTGTGCAGGCTCTGCTCGAGATTAGAAAGGGTTGGGGAAATATTCCCCCAGAGTCTTTAAACAGGAACGGACAGTATACAAATACAGGGAGTTAATCATTGCAAAATAGGACAGGGTTTCCAGGGACAGAAGGCAATTTTATTCTTTCATTATGCAGGCTCCTCACTCTTAAATATTTTGAAGAGATATTAATATTGAAAAAAAAAAGAAGCCAACAAAAGCAAATGGTTTGTACCATGGAAAAGGTTTTGGAGACCCTCACTGCTTGTGGGGGGCAGAGGCAGGAACCTCGGGGCTCTGCTGGTGGCTTCTTTAGGCTTTGTGATGGCACAGGGTTTGGTCCCAGTTTTGGAGCTGCTGTCACCCTTCCCAGTTGCAGCAGCTGGTGTGAACCTTATCCTAACCTTATCTACAGACCAGCTATAAACCCCAGGGGCAGCTGCAGCCATCTCAGGGAGCATTGCCAGGCTGGGGGAGCCAGTTTGGTCCCAGGGCTAGGTTTGTCACACTGAAATAAGGGCACCAGCCATAAGGGTGTATGAGCACAAGGCAGGATCCAACCCTGCACATGGGGCAGACACACCACCAGCCTGGATCCCATTGATGGGAAAGATGTGAGATTTATTAATCTCCATTTTCTCATTTGATACTTTTTCCAATCTTTCCATCAGTGAAAAAAACAGCAGCGTTCCTGTTGAGCTTTTTTTTCAGTCTAATCTGGGATGAAAACGAGAGGCTGAAATATTCCTTGGCCCTAGGCAGTGTTTAGCCAGTTCTATTAATACAGCCACATACATATTAATAGCTGGGCTGCTTTGGCTTCCGTGCCGTGCCGGGCAGGGATGCGGGATGCAGAGCTGTGTGCTCTCCAGGGCTGCCCACCCGCCTGTCTCATGTGGACACTCTCAGGTCTGTCCCCTGACTTTCTGGGGCCACATGGCCTCGGGGCATTGGGTGAGCCCTGGGCTGTGGGTGCTTTGGCTGGTATGCTGCCTCTAGATGGCACTGACCCAACGCGCACTGTTCGGGAGCAGGACAGCTTCTGAATTGCGTCTTTTTCCCTCCCTTGGGTTATTTTTGTTTTAGAATCCTGTAATAATGGATGTTCAGTTCCGACAACGAGGTGCTGATTACAGAAGTAATTGATGCCATTGAGGGAAAAGAGCCTGTCTATGCCGCGTTTTGCTCTGCTCTCGGTGCTTGGGTCCCTGTACCCCAGGAGTAAGCTGAATTGGGACACCAGGGCAGGGGGATGCTCAGAAGCTCAGCCGACATGGGCTGGGGGAAATGCTCTCCTGGATGCCTTCTTCCTTCCCTTCATCCTCATCACATCCATGTGAAATGCCTGTGTGGGAAGGCAGCAGCACAGTGTGCACGCAGGCAGGGTCCTTGGCTTCGAGACATTGCCCATTCTGCTCTTGGTTATCCCTAGTAACAGCTTTTGCTCTCTAAATCCCATTTTATGCTTATTTTGACATCCCTTGAGTCAGGCAGCAAGAATCTGCCTTAAACCCTGGAGCAGTGTGAGATCTGTGGAGCTTAGGGATGTACCATGGACCAAAGGCGAGAGGAGAGGGAAAATTCCTCATCCTTGCAGTTTGCTGTGGAGGATAAAATGCTCTGGTTTGGGTGGGAATGGGGTGCAAACCTGCTCCCTAAGCAGCCCCGTCCTGTCTCCTCCCTGTTGCATCCATGCCCCAGCACCCTCCTCCTTCCTTGTGGACACTGGGATGTGCTTTTCACACTATAGAGCCCCCAGCGTCATCCAGGCTGAAAGGCTACCTACTGTGGTCCCTCCTAGGAAATAAATCGAACATTTTCAAAAGTGTGACCTTGTGGAAAATAATGTGCAGAGAGGGAGAGCAGGGATGGGGCCACCATGGGCCAGAGCGTTGTGAGAATATTTCTCCAGAGTGTCTGTGTGGGACTCTGGGGTGTTAGTAGTTACCAGCCTGTCTCACAATATTCATTTGTAGGTGCTTGGAGATGGGTGTGTTTGCCCACTATTCTTGCTGGGCAGCTTGAAGTAGGGTATTATATATATTTGTCTGTATATGAGTAAATATTTCTTCATATTTCTTAACATTCTGCTATAAGCTGCCTAAAGGACAGTGTGGCATTATTTAAACTTTATGTAAAGGACAAGTCAGAGGAGATTTCTGGGAATTGGGGCTATTCCCCACACAGCGAGGGAGAGGAATACTGAATTCCCTCCTTTCCAGCAATAATTAGCAAAAGTGTGTTGCCCGAGCAGGAGGGAATACTTCTGATTGGGAAACTTGTATAATGCAGGAGGCAGCTTTTCTGCCATGGTCTGCCATCCTTGCTGTCCTGATTTCTTGGAGCTGGATGTGTCACCATGTCTGGGTTCCTCGCTGGGACGTGCCTTTGAAGTAGCTGCCTTAACACACCCAGGGAAAAGCAGATTTAAACCTGTGGTCAGTGTGCTGGGAAGATTCCCCAGCATGAGAGGCAGTGGCAAGTGCTTAAAAATCAGGAGAGGATGGTTAAAAACTATGTGTGTCTTGCAAGATGCCTTTGCACTTTCCTGTATGAGGGAAGGATGAGGACTGGTATGTTTCCCATCTCTCCAGTGGATATTGGCAGCCAGCACTGCTCATGCTCCAGCCTCACTGTCTCTCACCTCTGTAATAAGGATGGGGCAGGGCTGGGGGTGAGGGGGGTCAGAGGAGAGCATTTGTTTAAGTTGTATCTTCCCCTGGTAATAGTTTGCTACAAAAGTGGCCCCAGGAGGAAGACTCATGAAAGTTATGGGTAAAGTCTCCTGGTTTTGAACCCCATCCCATGCACTTTAGGTAGGTTCTTAACTCCTGGAGTTGTGATATTGCTTCTCATGGGATAGAATCACTGAAATGCACTTTTCAAGGAGGTTTTAAGAAGGGTCATAATGTCATTGAAAGGAAGATGGATGTTTGGTTTGGATTAGGGCTCATAAGTTGTCTGAGGGATGGGTGCATCTATCTACTGGGAAATATGAATGTGGGTAAAACATTTCTGATACAATCTATTTGCAGAGTTATCAAAGCTTCCAGAAATGTTGCTTTTAGTACTTGCAGTATATATTTAACTATTCCTTCAGCAAATGTTTCTGGCTTTTATTCTCATTTGCTAAACAGACGGAGTTAAAGTGTATTTGTGGGCTTGCTGCATGTGCTATTGTAGGAATATGGAGCTCAGGTCCCTGTTGCATTCCTGGTAGGACCGTGTTTGCTCTCCTAACTTCCAGCTCTGAACTTTTTTACAAGGCTTTTGTCTTCTATGGAGAAAAACATGTGGAGGTGAGGTTCTGGGAGGAAAAAAATATTTTTTTTTTCTTGTTATCCTAAATAGTGAGTGTCTTCTGGGTGGTCCCATCACTCCCCTGACAATGTAGCACCTGCTTAGCTAATTGAAGGGCATGATGTGTTAAGTAAACTTAAATATTGGTTGGAACTAACTAACATTTGGTGATCTATGGTTTGCTCATGATTCTGCACAGCCAAGGGTTCACTAAGATAGCAGAAGCAGTGGGTTCACCAACTGTACAAATATTGGGCAATTTTTGGGACAGGATGGCAGTAGCAGAGCTTTGCCTTCCTACACATCCCCTGAGAAGGAGGGAACAAGTTCTAGTGCCTTGGACTCAGAGGAAAACAAATCCTTCAGCCACAAGAGAGATTAAGATGAGGAAAATCAATCCAGAGCATTTATAATGAATAGTAAATAAGCAAACATGGGCTGGCTGTCTACACAGGTACATGGCTTCATCAAGAGATGCTGGTGACATCCTGATAATGGCTTGCGTTTAATAATAGGATTTAACATCCCTGTAAAGGGAGCAGGCAGTCATATGTGGTCAGAGCTGTGAGATAAGAGTTTTCCTGTATTGCACTTTCACAAATTGCTTGTGAAATAAGGTCAAACAGCAGCAGAGCGAGGTGATGTCCCTTTCAACTTCCCAGCTGGAGTAGGACCTTCTGGTCCTGTGGGTGTGTGGAGAGCAAGTGGTGGCTTCACCTGGCTATGGTTGGCAGTGGGAGTCCAAAATCCCTCTCCAGCCTTGTTGTGGGGAATTGCCTTGACCCAAAAGCAGCTTATTGGCTGCTGAGGCTGGGGTTGGGGCTCCTTGGTGTGGTCTGGCTTTGAAGCAGAAGCTTGCCATGGCTGGGCTCTGCATTCTCAAGGTCACGGGGATACTCTCACAGGAATGCTTTCATGGGGATGCTCTCAGACCCATTCCCAGGCTGCACAGCCAAAAACCCCCAGCACACACAAAGCTGGTGCTGTCTCAGTGCTAGTCCAGCAGTCCAGACCATCCACTGTAAATTCTAGACTTTTACACACCATTACAGCCCTGCTGTACCCTGGGATGCCATCACAGCCATCTCTGCTTCCCTGGAAGCTCTGCAAGCTCTGGATGGCAGTCAGATGAGCTGTGTGTTGAGGGGCATCAGCTCTCACCCCCTCCCCAGATCCCCGTGCTGCAGCCGTCGGGCGAGCACGCGCTGCAAGGCTGTTTGCGGGCGGTATCAAAGGGGTCTGCTGATAGCATGGTAACCACAGGGGTGAAACTTGATTAGCAGGGGTTGTGATCAATAATTAATGGCGGTTATTTATTATTTGTTAAGTGCCAACACTGTGTTCACTTCCAGATCCCCTGATGGATATATAGCCTTGTTCAGGCTCCCTGAGCTGCATTTTGATGCTGCTCGTAGGTCACAAAAGATTTCACAGAAAGAATATTTTTTTGAAAAGTGTAATCCTTTGTACAGAAAGAACAGAAACATCCCACTGCTGTAAAATTTGCTGTAACTGAGGAGAAAAACTCTCTTCTTTTTCCTAGTGGTTTGATTTCAGGACAGCTCTCAGCCAGCTCAGGATGACATAATCTGTGTGTCAGAAGTTGGTACAGGAGAAGTGCGAGTTCATTTCCGCAGCTCCTCTGCTTCATGTGAAGCCGGGGCTGTGAGAAGTGCATCAGAGCTAAGAGAAGCCAGATGTAATACAGCTGGAATTGAAAAGATTTGAATAATTTAGTTGGTTGGGTCATGGTCAGAACGTGCCACTTCGTGGTCCTTCTGAAGTTGTATTAATGCCTGAGGGCTGAGATTCCTCCCAGGGTGGGGGAAGGTCCTTCGCTTTATTTTGGTCCTGTAGAGGGATGATGGCACATGGTGTCCTAATTGCCAGCTTGTAGTGGGTTTGGGCAGGGGGAGAGGTGCCACTGAGGGGGTTTTAACTTTCAGGGGAGAGGGGTCTTTTCCTTAAGTCTGACTCTATACAACAGCAAGGGATTAAAGAAGAGAGGGCAACCAAGTGGTGGCAACAGCAGGAGAGAGTATTTAAAGGATTGGGAATTGGACACAATAATTTGAAACTCCCTCTAAAATCCAGCTTCCTCTGGGTATGCTGTACTGGTGGGAACAGCTTATGGTGGGCAGGCAAGGAACTGTGGTCTGTCTTGCCCTTGCCAAGCGAAGTGCTGCTCCCTGTGCCCCTCATGGGGATGAGCTCCACTGTGCTGAGCACCATCACCTCCCTCCTCTGGCATCGGGTGAAAACAGCACTGAGACTTTTTAAAAGGGGAAAATGAAAGATGGGATTTGATAAAAAAATGGCAAGATATTATCTAGGACTTTATAAACCCCTTCCTAGAGGTCCCTTTAGGGATATAGGGGGGTCTAGGACCCTCATCTGCCCTGGGAATGACAACTTGCTGTTAGCAGGAGAGACGGCAGTGCCCGTGGCGACCAATGACATGGGGCATGGGAACCTCACCACTGGAGCTTCCATCTCTTCTACTCGAATGTACTGGTTCATATTTTTATTTTAATGAATTTAGCAGCCTTTTAAAGCTAATTATATTTCTCACTCTATTGCTCCAGGAGATTAGAGAACCTCTTCTCATTTCCAACCCAGATGTAACTCCAGCCAAATGCCCCCAGCATGGCAAGGCAGGTGCCCCATGACACCCACAGGAGCTCCCTTCGTGAGCTGCAGGGCCGGGACCCCCAGCCCCAAGCCCATCATCACTCTCTGCAGTGTACATAGAAAGGTTACCCAGCTTAAAACCTGTGCTCCCTGCAGCACTGTCCGGGCTCACTGCCGCTGTCCCTTCCCCTCAGCCTGGCTCTTCAGGGGCTGGCTCCCCGATCCTTCCTGTTCCCCCTGATTCTGCTGTCCCTGAGCTCCTTTAGCTCGCACCTCCCAGCCCCGGGCTGCTCTGCAGGCTCACAACTGCGGACACTGGGTGGGATGTGTCCACACGGCTGCAGAATGAATGTGCCTGAGGTGTCATTGTTATTTGTTGCTGTCTGACGGCAACAAATCACGTTTTTAAGCAAACTCAGTGTAATGTACAGCCCCGTTGTTATCTTGCTGGTGCGGGTGATTTGGACAAATCACTTAAGCTTGTGGTTTGAGGTTTTTTGTCTCTTGTTCCCAGAAACCTTTTTTACTGTCCTATGCTAGCCTTGTGTCACACAGAGCAGCAGAGTTAATCTCTCTCCAGAGAGAATTTGGGATGTACAAAGCTTTATTTGTTATGGAAACATTCTCTAGTTAATCCCTGGTTTGATACAACAAAAAAGGGAATGAAGGGTTAAGGAACCCTCCCTGGTGAGATTAGTCTGGAATTGTCAAGGCTTCTTTAGTCCGCAACATTTATTAAAGGCTCTTTTTTTTTTTGTTTTATTGTTGTAATGCTCCATTCAAAGAAATCCCTCCTGGAGAATTCTTTCAATTTGATCTCCAGCACAGAAATAAACTGGCTTATCTGAGATCTTTTAATATCATATTCAGGGTTTTTAATAAATGTGAGTTTCATCAGTGCCTTTTTTTTTTTCTTTTTTTTTTAAACTGGCGAGACAATTTGCTATTAACATATCATACCTTATCACCCAATAACACTTAGTCCCTGTAATCTTATGACAGGCTAATTTCTGTAGCAACATCCCCTGTGTCAAATCTGCTCCTTTCCATTACTACCCTGGCTGCTTGTGGAGCTCAGCTTGGTAATGAATATTCTGGCTTCTAAGCTTTTATCTAAGGATTATGAAATGAATTTGGAGTTTAGCTTGAGGGAGTTAACAGCTTCATTTTGCCTGGTGGAGTTAGTTTTGGAATCTCAGTTTATCTTTGCAATAAATTGTAGGGGGGTTGTATGCTAAAAATGAAAGATGGGGAACCAAAAATGTGCAAAATCCCTGAAATGGGGTGGAGTATGAAGTGCAAGATTTGAGGAAAAAGGGTTAATTAAGAAGACTGCTGGGGAGAAGTGGCTGCCTGGTGCCTGGGGATGGGGGTGAGCGGCCCATGGCAGTGCTGGTGCACAGGAGGTTTGAGCTGGGGGAAGGAGAGGTTTGGTTGGTCTCTTCTAGGTGGGTCACCAGCCAAGGCAGTGGTGGTGGGGACCCTGCAAGCCCCATCCCTGCTGCACGGCGAGTCGGTTGGTGCCTCCCCCGCTTTCCGGTCTTGGCTGCACCTCTAACAGCTTTCACTGAATGTAATGCGTGCTGCTCAGAAGGCTGAAGATGAGGTGAGCTCATTTGGCGTAATTATCGGATGTGTCAGGAATGTGAAATCCGAGGCAGCGTAACTGTCCTGGAGCCGTCACACCTCCGACAGCCTGTCGGCTGTTGATGCTGTGAGGATGGGAAATGCACCTGCTTCCTTAAGCAGAAAATAGACCCTTAAAAAAAATTTAAATGGTGAAGGCTAAAATGCTACCATGGTTTTTATGTTTAACATATGCTTCCCGTCCCGGCTCGGCTGCGTGCTCCCTGCATCTCGACTGAGCAGGGCTGGGGTGGGTGATGCCACCTGGGGCATGACCCAGTGCTGGCAGCCTGTGATAAGGGGAGGAGGGAGCTCTGTCCCATGTGGCTGCTTGGATGTGGTTCTGGTCATACTCTTATAGCAGAGGTTTGGGTACTCTTGCTAACATGCCAAACTCTTCCCAGGGTGGGAGGGAGACTAAAGTAATGTGCTGCACATGGTCTGAGTGCTCAGGTCAGGGAATGGGGCATACCTGTCCCTCCCTGTCTCCTCTTGCCCGTCGCAGCAGCTGAGAACCACTATTATTTTGTGGGTGTTGTAAAAGCAGAATGGGGCAAAAATGTGGCTGTTGTGGTGAGCAGAAGTGGGTGCCTGTTTCATTTCTGTCTGATTTTCACCTGGATTGCTTTGTTACTTTTCACTTTATCTTTTGAAAATCCCATTCTCTCATTAAATGTCCCATCCCTGCTCCACTGGTCCATGCTTTGGAACAGTTATCCAGGTCCTTAGCCCAAGCCTGGGTTGGAGGGACAGCTTTGGTGGGCTGAGTGGTGCCACTTTTAAGCTTTGGAGCAGACTTTTCCAAGCTTTCTGTCAGAGATGCCCCCAGTAAGGAGATAAATGGATGGCACTGGGCTGCCCATGACAGGAGCAGGGTTCAGCAGGAGGTGATGGAGTTGTGCCTTCTCTGGTTTACAGTCAAGGATGTGGGAGGGTGTTACCTGTCTCAGCCCAGCGCATCCATGCTGCAGGGTGCCAAGAGTCACTCGCTGCCTGCCTCTCCCTTTCTTAATGAAGGCTGAATAATAAATTTGACAAAAAATAATTACCTTGCTATAAATGGTATTAGCATATGAATTAGCGTTTAACATATGAAAGGGCCTTTTGATGCTGCATAAAATGAATATAGAAAATGACCGTAACAGAATCAGAAATTACACTTTAAAAGTCGTCTCCTTTGAACCCGGCTGACATCATGATGGTGACACGAGGATGCCTGGGCTGGGTGGGAGGAGACTCTGGGACTGGAAACATCACCTCTGACCCCCCAGAGCTGGCCCAAGTAGTTGGCCCAAGCCTCGGGGCTGTCTCTGCCCTGTTATGCTTTGGCTGAGGCAGTTTGTGCTCGTAATCTCTCCTCCCCCTCCATTTTGTATTCTGTCACTTGCTACTTATTTATTTGAATAAGTGATGGTTTGGTTTTGGTCTGTGGCTTTTGTGTGGGGTCATCATTTTGTTACTGGCGATTAACCTGCAGCTTTTTTCCACTTGAGTTTTAAATATGCTGTCCAGAATGGCTTTCAGCTTCAATGTGAATATATCCAGGACAGAGAGGATTTAAGACAGCTGTTGAGGCTTGTTGTCATATTGTTAAAAACAATCTGTGCATAGAAATTACTCTTTGCAGCCAAAAAGTTTTCTAGGACAGAGTTAAGCTGGTAAAGATGAGCCATTTAGTTTCTGAGGGGGTGGAGGAAAAAGGAAACCAAGCTGTGATTAAAATATGAAAAGTATGAACATGATTAAATGTGGTTTGGATAACAAGGAGCTGCCAGTCATGTTCTGTGGGCAGTGTGTAACTGCAAAAATCAAGGTATTCGCTGAAGTTGCCTTCTCTGAAGTTGAAAATCAACATTTCTAAAGGCAACATTAGAAATTCTGTGGCCAGAAGGACTAGAGTAGGGAATGACCCCTTGGAATGGGTACTGAGGAGCTGGCACCTCAAATCCTGGGTTCAGTTTTGCTCCCCTTACTCCCAGAAGGACATTGAGGGGCTGGAACATGTCCATAGAAGGGCAACAGAGCTGGGGAAGGGTCTAGAGCACAAGTTTGATGAGCAGTGACTGAGGGAGCTGACGTTGTTCAGCCTGGAGAAAAGGAGGCTCAGGAGAGACCTGGCTCTCTACAGCTCCCTGACAGGAGGTTAGAGCCAGGAGGGGTTAGGCTCTTCTTCCAAGGAACAAATGATGGGACAAGAAGAAATGGCCTCAAGTTGTGCCAGGGGAGGTTTAGGTTGGACCTGAGGAACAATTTCTTTCCCACAAGGGTTGTCCAGGCCTGGCCCAGGCTGTCCAGGGCAGTGGTGGAGTCCCCATTCCTGGAGGGATTGAAAAGTCTTGTAGATGTGGTGCTGAGGAACATGATTAAGCGGTTACCTGGCAGTGCTGGGTTAATGGTTGGGCTCGGTGATCATACAGGTCTCTTTCAAACTGAACAATTACAAGATACAGTTCCATGATTCTAAACCTTTGCCTTCTTGCTGTAATCCTGCAACATGTGATCAGGTTCTCCATGACTTTTGTCTGTTCCAAGTTCCCCAGGAAGCCTCTCAGACATTTACTATTCCTAGGCAAATCCCTGCCATTCTTAATTTGCCCAAGGCTTTCTGCCATGTTTTCCCCTTCCTTGAAGGTTTTTTTGTGGCTGTAACAGTCTTTGGAATCTCAATCCCTTCCCAGCACTGAGTGCCTTATCTTTGCAATGTGCAAAGCACTACACACTGGCCTCGGTCTGCTCCAGATCACAAGCCCATGGATTTGCGAATGTCCTTTTTAGTCCTCCTTTTTTAAAACATTTATTTATTTGCTTGTTTGTTAATTTTTATTTTATTTTTTTATTTTCTTATTCTCCCTGTGAGCAGCAAACCCTCTGGTTGTACATCTGCCTAAGATAGTAACATAATTACACCTTCCCAGCTGCTGTCTGTAAATGGTCTTGCTGCCAGTGCCAGTTAAAATAAATGCAGATTATTTGGAACTAAATGGACAAACAGTTCATTTTTTGTCTGAATATCAGCCTGAGCACTGGGACCATTAAGGTGTTTCACATTAGTGCTCACATTTATGACCTGTAATGGATTCCTTTTAGCAGGGCAGGGAGCTCATCGTCATTGCTGGAGCAGGCAGTGGTGGTGGCCCAGGGCTTTTGCTGGGCTGATTTCTACTGCCACTGCCCTGACCAGTGAGCTTTCTGTGGATGGAGGAGCAGACAGGACTGCCGGCTCCCATGGACCCAGCAAGCAAACGCTAACTTAAGGAGCTTACTTTAAATTCCCAGACAGGCAGAGCAAGGCAAACCGAGACAACCATGGTCTGCCCTGAGGGTTAACTACCTGCTGCTGAAATGCTAATTGCAAGGAATCGTGTCCGTCAATTATAGCAAAGAGGGTTTGCTTCCTGTGAGCAGGGAGAAGCCTTGATCCTCCGAAATGAGCTTTCTGCTAATTAGGTAAGAGGTGGGACAGGTTCAGGAGACCAGTAATGAGTGGGAAGTGAGCATCCCTCACCAACCTGTAACTAACAAGTCCTCATTTTTCCCAAGCACCCCTTGGGTGTTAGTGCATATTTATGGGTTGGCCCATGCTGGCTGCTGTCAGGAAAGGCTGAGGTGTCTACAGCCATCACAGCAGGATGCTTCTCTTGGGTTTTCTGTAACCACCTTGGCCAGGTTACCTGGGGTCATAATGAAATATCATCACTTGGGTCCATCAGTGTCTTTTTGAGAGTCTGTTTTTCCATTGAGACCCTGTGACCTGCCAGAACTGTGGATGGGATCATCCAACAGGTCAGGTTAAAACTTACCTTTCTTTCCTTTAGACAACTATTTTAACTGTAATACTCGGATACTACTAATGGAGAGTTTTCACACTCTCATTGGCTTTGGAAATCTATTGCTCATACTGTTTACCTACCCTTTTGTTCTGAGGAATTATTGTCTCCTTGGACAAGGTTGTCCTCTAAATGATATTAAATTAGTGGTAATTTGTGTCATATCTCTCACTTCATACAGTAGTGATCTTCTGTTTACAGATCCTTCTGCTAGAGACTGTTTTTGGGGATGCTCAGCTCTGCAGCTGACTGGTCCTGGAAGGACCAGAGCAACCTCTGGTTCTGCACACCAAGGTGACTGGGCTCCCAGAACTGTCCTCATTTCCCCCCAGGGCATTTGGCTCCTTGGCAGGTCTGGGGAAGCTTCTACTTCTGTCATCTCCAGTTTGTTTGCAAGGAAGAAGGAGCAGGTTATCTCTTATAGGTTTTCTTCTGTTTCTTACATGCCTGTCCAGTTTTCCTAAACTCTTAAGTTACCCACAGTTAGAGTTATCAAATCACTGTGTGAGCACTGTGTGAAGTGCCAGGGGAGGTTTAGGTTGGATATTAGTAAAAATGTATTCCCCTAGAAGGGCTGCCAGGCATGTCCCAGGCTGCCCAGGGCACAGGTGGAGTCCCCATCCCTGAAGGGGTTTAAAAAGTTCTGTGGATGTTATGCCAAGGGACGTGGGTTAGTGGAGGACTTGTCAGGTTTACAGTTGCACTTGGTAATTTTAAAGGTCTTTTCTGACCTAAATAATTCTAAGATGCTATCTGTGATTTTATAAACCATCACCTAAAAGTCTCTAGACCAGTTTCCTGCTTGAAGGATTGTCACTACTATTGTGTCTGATCAAATGTGGCTCTGTGTGGCCATGTCTTGGAAACCTTCAGGGGTGGAGACTTTGCCTTTGTCCCAGAGCTACACCGGTCTCCCAGGAGACCTTTTATCCCCCATATCTAGCCCGACATTCTATTTTATGTATCCATATTCACATTCTGCCACGATGGTGAAGAATCACCTTTGAAACAGCCCCTTGGGCAGCTGTAGGCAGCTCTCAGGAGCACAAAATCCTGTGCTGGCACATCTGTGAGGGAAGGAGAGCCCAGGAACACTCCTAGCACCCTCAGGCAAGAGTTCAGCCAGCACTGGGCTGGAGGACAGGGATGATGTCCTGTCTCTTACCACTCCCATCTGAAATTTCAGGTTATTAACTGTAAATTAATCCCAGTTGTATATCTGAAAAAGTGATAGAACCCACCCCTGGAAGACAGACTAATCCATTCTTTTGTATCCTCTTTAGGTGCTTTTTTTTTTGTGTGTCTGTTGGGTTGGGTTTTTTTTTGGCATGAGTTTTTAGTTCCATTCTTTTTAAAGGGTAACTAAAATTTTTAATGTCCTTGTTGAGGCTGTTCTCTTTCTTTTGCTACTTTGCCATTAAGGGTTTTGTCTTCAGTTCAGACTTACTAATCTAAATAAAGGACACATGTTTTTGACCAAATTCAGGGAATATATTAAACCAATGTTGAAATAAAAACAAAACAAAACCAAACCAAAAAAACCCAAACATCAAACTCCTTATCCTCTGCAAATATCCTCAATACTCTGCAATTACCTATCTTGGAATATATTGTAGCACCTTGTGTTCGAGGGACTTAAATCAGTATGTGAACTGACTTTGTCCATGCCGGAGTTTCCCAGAAACCTCTTCATCCGATAGCAGGGGGGTTGTTTGTGCTTCGTGGTCCTCCCTGGTCTGGACAGCGACCCATGGCTGAGTGGTGGAATTATGCTGACTCTGTTGGGCATGCAGGTGTGGTTGGGTGGCAAAGAGGTAGACTAGCTGGAGTTTTAGGGTAATTCCAAACCTTATGGTTTCTTAGTATTATCTTTTACCCCCTTTTTAAGTTACAGATCATCTGCAAGACCTAAGGTGAGAAAGGCACTAGTGCCCCACCAGTGCCCCAGGGTCCTGAAGGCATTGGGTAATAACAACACAACCTTTTCCTCATGCACCACCCTTGCCCTGTCCCCTGCCATCAAACCTTCCTCTCACTGGCTAATTATTGCCCCTTTTTAAACAGATGAAAATGGTGCAGAGAAGGAGCTTTGCCATGAGAGTTTGGATAATGAGGGGACAGGTATCAGGGCTCAATGTGCTGTAGGCACCAGCTTGATGAGGAGATGCTGGTGAAGCAGGGGGGCTCTGCTCCTGCAGATGCAGCCATGTGCCCCCACCTCTCCCCACCCTGCCAGAGGCTTAGACTCCAAGATGAAACTGCTCTGTTATTTTTTTCCTGTTTAATTTCTTTTTGCCTTGTCGTTGGAGGCATTTCTGCATTTGGGGAGTGTCACAGCCCTTCCGGCTCTGTCACTTCAAAGCCTGTTGCCCTTAATGGCATTTCTATCCAGCTCATTCCCACCCACCTCTCCAATTGCAGTGCCCCCGCCAACCCCACACACGCTGCCTTCATTCTTTATGGACAAAAGCTGACTCTAGCACAAGACTCCTTTGATCAAAGGGAGCCTTATCCGGTCCCAGAGACAAGCGCATCCCAGGGAGATGGCAGAAACTGGGTCAGCTCTGTGGCTCTCAGAGTTGGGGCTGCCAGCCACCGTCCTCCTGCATGAGGGAGCCCCCGGGGCAAGGTTCTGTTTGGGGGTGCCAGGGAGTCTCCCCAGTTGAGCAGCGTGTCTTCAACCCATCATTCTCCTCTTGATACCTCCTGCATCCTTCAGCACTGGAGCCTGGCCAGCAGCAATTTCCCTTTTATCTCAGGGGTGCCCAAGATGTCTTGGGGCAAATGTCTTCATTCAGGGTGATAGTGGTTGCTGTGGCACTGTCAGGATGGGGTTCATTGGGCTGGCAGTTATGAGTACACTGGGCTGGAGGATGCTTGGTGAGAACTGAATTCATGCCCTTGCCTTTCATGCCAGCAGAACCCATGCCCCGTTAGCAGCTGCGCCATGGTAACACAGTCATGATGGGACCACATCTCACGGGGAACAAGATGCACAAACACACCGCTACTGGGACGGGACTCATCTTGCATCTTTGAGGTGACTGTTTTCTTTTTTTGGGTGCTTGGGTGTCAGGCAAGTCAGTGGGGAGTCTGGTGGGGAAAGGAGGGACCCACAGCTCAGGTGGATGGGCAGAATCCCACCACAGCCTCCCAGCAGCATTTAGCTCAGCCCTGTGACTTTTTATACAGCTTATTAACAGCAAATGCAGAAGAGAAGGACGCCAGAGCCATTATAGAACAATTTATATGTAAATGCCTGAAGTAACAAATAAAAGCAAGCACACTGGCATTCATTAGGAAAAAAAAAACATTATTGAATTTTCCTTTATGTGTCTGTGTTGTTGGGTTTTTTTTCATCTTTGCAAGACCAAGCACAGTGTCAAACCATCTGATTGGCCCTTGATTTTCCAGTTGCACTCTTGCTGTATCCACCACAGCTAAGGGCCAGGTTTTCCTCTACCAAGGTGAGGTAAGGAGCGAGGCAGGGAGGCTCTGGCCTCTGGGATCCCCAGTAACCCCTGGAGAAGGGCATCCCATCTCCTCTGCTCACTCAGAACACTAAATCCCCAGTGAGAAGCTTTGCTGTCTCCACAACGATGTGGGAGCCCGAAGTGTTCCCCATAGCCCACTACATGGCATGAACCTTGCTTCCCCTAGGAAAGACAATCCAGAAACTTTGTCCTGGAGGGATTTCTAACCAAAGTGAGTTTACCTTTAGCTAAAACTTGAGTTTTCTCTTCTGTGAGGTTTTAGCTCTCATCTGAGTGCTGCTTCTGCCAGCAGCAATAGAAACAAGGTAAAAAACATGTTTAAATTCTTAAGCAAACCCTTCTCTCTAATGGCCCCAGGTAGTACAGCTGGTGGCACTGCTGCCGGAGACAGCATGGTGGAGTCTGTGCAAACTTGAAGAACAAGCTGTTTTTCACTTCCTGTTTTGTCCCTTGTCAAGCTGAGACCACACACAAGTGAGTTTGGGGTCCCAGGGTCCAGCTGAAGTTCTGGGGAGTGCCTTAATTGTGTCACAAACCTGGGGGTAGTTTTGCAGCAGAAAAACTTAGCAAAAAATATTTCTGGCCGTGAATACAAAGTAGAAGAGCTAAGCAGGTCTTTTTGTACCAGTGATCGTGTCAAAATCCCAGGTCCTTCTCCTACCCCAGCATCCTTCCATCCTGGCTCCTTTGAAAAGCTGCCTGAGACTGTAAAATCCTTCTTGCATCAACTACATATCCACTGACAGCAACTGTAGTTGCTCTCCTGAGTATGACCCAGCAGTGGAGGCAAAGGGAGGCTTTTTGGGCTTCCACTTGCTCATCTGGAGCAGGCTGCATGTGCAGCCATCTCCTGCACCTCCCAGGCTGTCCCTGGTGTGGTTCCTGGGTTCATCTGGCTTCCCGATGGCTGCTTGGGATTTGTGGGGTAACAGCAACACTACCCTGTGCTCAGTGTTCTGGGTATCTGGATGCCAGACTCCATAATATATCTCCATTGATGCAAGATAAATACGATAATAACGTTTCATCTTCATCTCAAGGAGATAAAAATAATGCCTGTTGGCAAGGTGCTCCCACTGTTTTTCCTGGCTGTGAGTACCTGGGAAGCATTGCCTCATCCCTGCCAGGCACACACTTTCTGGTCCTACAACTCCAACTAAAAGTAAGTTTTCCCCAGCTGCATGGAATGTTTGTTTAGGGTGAGTAACTGCTCACATCCTATTCTTCCCATCTTTTGGCTCTTGAGGTGAGCGGTGACCTCCTGCAGCATTAACCCCTTTATTGTCCTTCTGGTGCAGGAGGACAGGGCCCTGGCAGGACTCCAGGGGCCACCCAAGTTCCAGGAGGGAAGAGGTGAGGAAAAACCCCCAGAATGTGCTTCTACCAGCTCATTTCTAGCCCATGGCAGAAGATCTGAAGCAGGTCTTGGTTCCCATATGGTACCTCCTGGGGCATAACAATCAGTCCCCAACTGCCATCTACCTGGGAATTAGCTAATTTCCTGTGGAACAGCCCAATTGTCTCATTATTCATTATGTGACCTCTCCTCCTGCTCCTCATCATCATTTGAATGTTTTATTTGTAAAATACATTCAATCCCTTTTCAATAGACTTAATTTTGGGCTTTAGGGTTATAGCAAAAATGTGATTTTCTTTTTTAGTGCGTGTTTAACTTAGTTTGTCCTCATGTCTGAAGAACCCACCTGCATTTGCAGAACTGGCTCCTGGCCCTGAGCAGCGGTTGTGTGTTGACACCCTGGCCTTTGTTCACCCCCCAAAAGTAAACAAGAAAAGGAAATCACAGAGCAGCCTCTGGTGACCATGAGTGGGTATGTTTGAAAGTGCAGGGATGGATTCTCATTCCTCTATTCCAGCTGCCTTTGCAGAGGGACTTAGAGGCTCTTCTGAAGAAGTAGCCGAATTCCTGAGTCCTCTGCAAGACCTTGATGCCCTGAGCTTACTAGCTGGTGTAAACTTCAACCAGTTAGCTGTTCCAGCTGGTGTAAGCTCCAGCTGGCTTTTACATCCTTCACCTGCAGTGATGTGCAGGGAGTTGGTCTAAATACTGATTTGGGGCTGGTTGTGTCCAGAGTCAAAAGTGAAGTAAAATCTGCTTTTCTCTTTGAAAAAGAAGTGCTCTCCACTTTGGTACTGGAGTGAGGAGCCAAGGGTGGGGGGACAGTCCACCAAAGTTGATGCTCACTCAGGCAGAGCATATCAGACTCACTGCAGAAAACAATCCTTGACTTTGCCTTGTTTTAACAATAATTTGAGAAGTTTCACTAAGCAGAATGAGAAAATCTTCCGATCCCCCAGAGGGTTGTCTTGTTCCTCTTGTTCTTTCAAGGCAATAACAACAACAAGTAAACAAACAAACAAACAAAAAAACAAAGCAGAAAAATTAAACCCATGAGTAAACCATAAATAATGGGGTAGAGCTGTCTGAGAGTGCTTTGATGTTCAAATCCATCAGTTACTTCTTTTGGTTCTTTTCCTTATAATTTTCCTGTACTCACTTTCTGCACTTTTCATAGGCAGGATTTCAGCGTATTTTTTATAGCAGGATTTCATGGCTCCCCTACATAGAAGCATAGAATGGTTTGGGTTGGAAAGGGTCTTAAAGGTCATTTAGTTCCAACACCTCTGCTGTGGGCAGGGTACAGTCCATGGGCATTCCAGCCTTGCACAAAGGAACGTGAGCTGGGCACAGGTGGGTGTGTTTCTTGGCTGGGTGATTGTGTCAGAGGCTTTTGGGGATCTGCTTTGTGGGTCATTCTTCTGGGAGAAATCTGTTGGATAAGGTCATAGCCATGTTTTGATGGTTTCCTAAAGTATGTGTGTTTGTGCATTAGTTCCCTGTGTGTGTTTATGCCAGATTTGGGTGTCAGGATTGATGCAGGCTGTGTATGTGGTGTTGGCTCTGGGGCTTCTAGTGGGTTGGAAATGACTCTGAAGAGTTTCCCATGGCATGGAGAAGGGGTGTGGGTATGCATACATGTGTGCTTGGGGAGAGGGGTCTGCACATCTCACCCAAGTGCAGAGCTTAACATGGAAGCCAATTGCAGATGCTAGGAGCACCATTCTGCTGTTCAGAGGTGCTTGTTGGCTCACACAACTGAAAAGATTATGACATTCAAAAGAAATAATTCATAAACAGCAGATGTTTCACAAACTGTGATAAGGAAAGAAAACCACAACAGGGAGAGCACCAGCCCACACTGGTGGAAGTACATACCTGTGCTTCCACTTGGAAAAAGGTATCTAGAGAGAGGGCAGCTGCTGAAAATGTTGAGGAGGTTGGCTCTGGAGCAGCACTGAGAGACACATGATGCCAAATGCCTAATAAGACATTTTGAAGTGATAGAAAGAGGGCATCTGAAAGAAATTAAACTCATAAGTCTTTAAGAAATAGGGGACAGAATGATATGAGATGAGGAGATGTAACTTGCGGAGTGGGGAAGGAACAGGGAAAACCAGCAATGAATATGTAGCAGAGCTGAGCCACAGTGTAAAGCCCTTTGTGAGCTCTGAGTGAAGCTGGAGCAACTTGAAACTGTCAGCAGCAACATGACCCTGTCCCTGTCCCCTGCCTGTGACCCTGGCCAGGGTGAGAGTGTGCTGCTGCTGGGGGCACAGGTCCTGATGAGGGGAAGGGGCAGCAGAGGCTGACACTGCCACGTACCCCTTCCCAGAGTACCTTTTTCATACAACTGTAAAAAAAATTGTATCAACTTCAAATAATGTTTTAATTTGAGCTGTTTGATTTAATTTCTTCTGCATCTGCTAAATAATGTAATGAGCATTTTTGGAAAATGCCCTTCTAGTGCCCTCTAAATACTTGGGTTTATACTGTGCTCAGCCCTTGTCCTCCTCCTCCTGGTCCCTGCTGCCCCTGCCCAAGCATAGGTGGCAGCCAGGAGGAGAAGGTGAACATATCCCTCCTCCTTGTGCTGCAGCAGAACTGGGCATTTAGGACAGAGCACCTCGTTGGGGTGCAGAGCTTTCATGGCTCCCATTTTTGTGACTGCCCAAGGAGACCGTTCACAGCACAGTGCCCGGGTACGTGGCACATTAAATCTGGAAAACACAGCCCACTGCAACCATAAGTTATTTTATTTGTTAAAGACTTCTGATAGCTGCTTCTCTTTCCAGTATGTGTTTCCTTTTCCTTGGTCTTGCAGTTTGTCCCTGTCTGGGAGCCAGTGGGTTCCTGCACATAGGGAACTTTTTCTCTCCTAAAAGAGTAATGATATCAGAGCCTGAGTTTGTTCAGCATTGCAAAACCAGCTGAAACCAGCGTGGGCATCCTGGAAGAAGAAGGCCACATTCTGGTTTAATAATAACTTGGTCTCCAAGGAGACCATCACATGTAGACTAGCTTCAGAAAAGGCTTATAAAGGACCTTAGAAATACCCCTAATTTTCACTTCCCCCCTCTTTGTGTGTCCCAGGTCCACCATGGTTAAGTTACTTCAGCAGAGCAGGCTGTGCATTTGCAGGTGCTTTATTTTTTCCTAGAAAGACAGAGATTTCATACAAACCTAGTGCTGTCTCATCTGCTGGGTCAGCATGGCTGAGGGCTCATGTTCCTGTTCAGCATTGCTCATTTGTTCCCATTTTCAGGAATGAATTTCTTTTTAAAGGGTCTCCTTGGAGAAGAGCTGTGCATTGGAGAGCTCGTTCAAGCAGGATTAATGCTGTCACCCTTAGATGCTTCATCCTGGAGTTTCAAGCTCATCCATCTATGTGGTGTTGTGTCCTAATGGATATGAATTTCTCCAGTATCGGGGAAGACACAGGCCCAGCCTGCAGATGTCTCAGCCCAGGAGGTCGCCCTGCCCACATGTGATGCCCATGTGCAGGCTGTGCTCTGCAGCAGTTGGACCAGCCACCCCAAAAGTGACCTCTGGCAGGTGTCCCTCTCAGTGGAAGCTGTCTTGTGTTCATATGAAAATGTTAGTATTTTCTTTACAGAGTGAGAATACTGAAAGGTCAGCCATTGCTGGGATTTTCCATCAGGAAGAGATTCATTTGTGGATGGTGGTTACCTGTCAGAGCAAAGGTCCGTCTACCCCAGTGCCCTCACCTCCAAAAGCAGCCAAGGGAATGGGTTGAATCTGGGGGAAACAGCAGCTGCTCTCTCCCAGCCTTTGGCTGCTCTCCCTCAGCCTTTGGCTGCTCTGCGTTCTCCCAGCCTTCGGCTCCTCTCCTCGCCTGCAGCTCACGCACTTTCTTCAGGGGTTATGTTTAATAATGTTGATGGACATTTTTCCCTATGAATTTCTCTAATTGCTTTTTGTATTTCTGGAGATCCATTTGCTGGTCTCAGCCAAGGAAAGGTTAATGAATTAGAGCCTTTAAAACTGCCCAAGGGGTTTTAAAAGAAACAATTCTCTAAACACAAAGCCTTGTGTTCTCATAATGTCATTAAGAGCTGCAGGATCACTTTGAGAATAGTTGATGTAAGCTCTGTCCCAGTCCCCCCTCACAACCCATTTCCTGACCCAGAGAAATTGAGGTGGTTTCTCTGGGTCTACCTGAAACCTGCTGATCCCATTAAAGCTCTTTTGTTATGTGCTTGGAGGGTTTTCTCTCCTTTTATTTATTTGTTTTCTGTTAGAGGAGGAGGGAGAGCCTGGACTGGTTTTACATCAAATGTGCAGCCTCGAAAACCATCAGCATCTTATTCTGGATGAGTTTTACAGGGTCCAGAAAGCAAAGGAGAGAAGGAAGGTAAAGGAGGGAAGTTTGGCCCAAGAGAGCATGAGCAGCATAAGTACAAACTGGCTTGAGATGAGAGGTCTGGAGGAGAGAGTTTTCAGTGATGGGGTGCTGCTGGCAGAGTGCTGCAGAGCAGGGTGTGGTGAAGGAGGGGACAGGGGTCCTCCCTCTGCTCCCCCCATGCTGGTTCAGTTGTGCTGGTGGGGCACTTAAAAAACTGGTGGGAGCTGAGGCAACCCTACAGATGCTCTGCTGGTCCCCTTGTCTCCCCCACACCACTCATAGGGCTATGCTTTCTCCTGTCTAGAGTGCAAGAGGACCTCTGAATTTGGGAGGTGTGGTGACTTCACATCTGTCTGTGTGTGGGCAGGAAGAGCAATTGCTGCAGCAATGAGTAAGGGCAACAAATGGACTAAAAATGTGTCTGGGAACCATCCCCTTTGTTAGTGGGGTGTTGCATTTGAGAGCAGCACTGGACCATGGATCCTGGCTGGAAAACCCTGGAAAACTCCAGGGTGATAGCAGTGGTTGGGAGATGTGGCAGCTGGGCACAACTCTGGGGACAGTTTATGCAGGGAACACACTGATAATTACTCAGCTCCCAAATCTAGATTTTGGGGGTGTAATTAGGCAATTAGGCTGTAATTAACCATAGTGATCAAGGACATAACCTCTCAAAGTATAAGAGGAGTTTAATGGTCTCTTGGAGGTTCGTAGAGTGATGGCTGTGGTAACCTGGCTCTTGGGAGAAGATACAGGTGTAAAACCCCATCTTGCCTATATAGCTGTGGAGAACCTCTGTAACATCATCTCTAATGCATTATATGGAGAGGGTCAAAGACAGGACAGGTGGGGTTACTCTCTGAATGGTGGGTGCCTGTGCTGCTCTGGGAGGACAATTGTGATAGGTCAGTATTGGTGCCAGTGGGTTAGGACCAACCCCCTAAGACCATAAAGGAAAGCTCTCCTGGAGGTCTGAGTGCATCTCCAGGCTCAGATCACCCTGAGTGGCCTCACCGGGGACATGGTCTCATGTACCCACTGACCTCTACCTTTAGCCAAAGGCTTCATTTAAGCTTAGGCGTTTGGCTCTTTTCCCTTTGCTGAGCTGTGTGGATTCTGTATTTTCCTTGCTTCTTGGCTTTAACAGTGCCCTTGGACCTTCTGCATTGCTATGGACCTGCCTGGTGATAGTTGTTACCCCAGAACTCACTCTCTGTTCCTGAACCCCTTGTTGGTGAGGTTGCTGTTTCCCTCATGTCCTGGCTCATCTTCCTTTGCAGAGCAGCCTCCTTTTGCTGCTTCTTGACAGGTAAGCCAACTTTTGTTTTATCATATATTTTTTTATTTTTTTTAAAATGCTTTTTAGTAGTGGAAGAGTTGATGTCAAAATGCAGGGCAGTTTCTCCCTTAAACCCTGACATTTGCTGGGAAAATTGTACATCCAGACACAGTCAGTCCAGTAGGTTCCTCCAGAGCATTGATGATAAC